>JBBPBX010035152.1:17348-32216 GCA_038048925.1 Garcialebias charrua
CATGGTGCGGGTCCCGGGAGTCGAACCGCCAACTTTCCGATCGGGAGACGACTGCCATTACCACTACACCACGGCCGGAAACCCTCGAGTTACGTCAGGGATCCGGACCTACGGGTGTGACTTAGGATTCTGCCGTATCTCGCATACCAAAAACACGTGCCTGTCGTAGGTCCGCATTTCTGACGTAGGTCGCGGCTATACCGCTAACGGAGCGCTGCACACACATTTAACGGCATGAGACTGAACAAGTGGACATCCTGGGCCATAAACATGCACAGAACTTTATTTACAAACACTTAGATAACACATTATACCACATATTCATCCATAAACACACAAAACCAGTACAGCATGTACAGGTACAGTACTGTAATGTTTTTTTCAGCACAGACAAAGCATACAAAATACAAATCTCTTCCTGAACAGTTCTCAGCCATAATCTGCAAATGAGTTAAACCATGAAACATGAACACTTCTCTTTGAGTAGCAGGTGTTAACATCAAAATGCAGCAAATCAGCCGGAACTCCCATGCATCCATCCATCCATCCAACAGCAAAAACATGTCACCCATGAAACATGAACACCTCTCTTAGTGCAGCAGGTGTTAACATCAAAATGCAGCAAATCAGCCGGAACTCCCATGCACTCATCCATCCATCCAGCAGCAGCAGCTTATTGACATGAATCAGCACCAAATCAACCGAAAATCACATGTATCAGAAACATGTTGCAACCATCATGTTTTTGAAACCGTGCAGTCCATGTGGTGTTGGTGTGCAGTCCATGTGCATGAAAAAGTCCATGAACTCTAAAAAAGCTAGAAGCAGCAGAAAAAGGAAACAAGGAAACAAAATGTCCTTACTTTGACTGAAGTGTAGGTAGACACTGATGTTTTTCTCAAGTTCAAACCTGGATCAGATGGAACTGCTTAGCCAGTGCTCAACCATGAATGATTGGAGCATTTTAGGCCAGGTGTGAGCTCAGCGGTGTGGTCCTGATGTGAACAGTTCTGTCCATCAAAACGTTTGCTTTTTTCTCTCTCGCCGAAACTCAACAACGTGGTCAAGATGGCGCGTCCCTTTAAATAGTACGGCAGTGTCGCCCCACCCCTACTCCAGGGTCACGCGCACTGTCATGCACTAACACTCAAGGTGCTGTACCCCTCCCCCACCTTGCCGCTTGCCGTAATGACACACTTTTTTTGCCGTATCTCGATTACAGTACATACTTCTAATGTACCTCTGTCGTAAGTCCGTTTTTTTGGCCGTATGTCGACGGCATTCTTTCAAAGAGGCAAATCGTAAGTCTGCATTGCCGTAGGTCGCAGGTGTCGTAGCTCGAGGGTTTCCTGTACACACGAACGCACCATCTGTGAAGTAGTGTCCAGAGTGAGAGGCAGAGGGCTCTGGTCTCTTTAATAGCGGACAATTTAAAACCCGACGAATTTAGCAATCTATGTGAAGATTTGAGCTATTTGTCTTCATTTCGGGAAGCAGAAAATAGTTTAGGTGATGGAACAACAAAAAACAGGATCTAATTTAGGTCTGATGCTATGTCAGACTGACCTTAAAGGGGACCACATATAGGTCTTTAAAATTTTTATGTTATGTCTGTGTGCTATCTTGACAATATTAATTCATTTTAATACACAAAATAATTCTTAGATAATCAATTATACCCTTTTTAATTCTGCCATTTTTAACTTTCGTTTTGAACGACCGGTTTCTGATACTGAGTTCTGAAGTCCACGCCCTTCAAAGATCTGTTTACGCCCTCTGTAACAGCCAGTATCTGTAATGTGTTGTTGTTTTAAAATTAGCTCTTTTTTTATTACTCATTTGACTTACTGTTAGTGCTAGCTTAAGATAACTTACCGAAACCCGTCTGAGCGCGCCGCAATTTGCTGCTCCTTTTAGCATTAGACCACCCGAATCCGATGCTAATGTTAGCTTGTTCCTCTTCCGGTGTTCGCCAGCTCCGCTCGTTGCACGCGGCGATTTTGGGAGTTATCGCTGTTCCAGTCAAGACACACACAAAGTTCACCAAGTGTCTCCCGTAAATTAATCCGTATGGAGAAGGTCCTCGCTTCTGCGAGGCTGCAGCGAGGCTGTACAGTTGAAGCTCCGCTCCATCCGCCAGAAGAGGGTCCCGTTGCCGCCGGTCTGCTCGTTTTATTTCTGCCGGCTGCACGTTGGGAGCGATCGCCAATATAAGGCTGGGCGATATGGACAAAAATTCATATCTCGATATTGTTGTGATATATCGCGATATACGATATATATCTCGATATAATTTTCTTTCCATAAAAGAATAACAAAAATATATTTCTGAGTCAAAGCTTTGTCCCAGTTGTCACACAGCAACATTTATTAACAAACAGCTGTAACTCTACAAAATAAATGTCTAAAAAATGAACTATTTACATACATTACTTTATTTTTAGACATTTATTTACACCTATTAAATAATAGTCCTCTTCAGCTGAGGGCAGCTGTGTTATTGCCTCTGATGTGTGTCCCATCAGTGTATGAATGTGATAAAGTACTGATTATTCTTTGTACAGTTCTAGTAGATTGCTGTATGAATGGGTAAATGAGCACACAGATTGTGTTTTAAAGAGCTTTGAGTGTCTTGATAAGATAGAAAGGTGCTTTCACTTTAGTCAGTGTGTTTGTGAACTGCAGTAAATGTGAGCCTGTGGTACAATATATTTGATATACTGTATCCGGTTTTATTGTGAAAGGGTCAGGGGGTTGTTTCCGGGTTCACGAAGACGTTCTCTAAGTTGCTCTACAAAGTGTCGCATTGAATCCTTGTGTAAAAACACGACAGCCTCCACTCAGAAACGTGAACAGAGAGGCGGAGACATTATTAAATCAGCAGTTTATCATATAGCGCCAAAGACACGGTCAGTCTCAGCTGTGGAAGAAGACGGCTAAAGCGTTAGCCATCTTGTTAGCCGCTGAGGACCGTGTCTTTGGCGATGTGATGAGCTGCTGATTTATTAATGTCTCCACGTCCTTCTGCTCCTCTCATGAAAGCGCTGCAGTGCGCGCACGACTAAATGAGCTCAGACCCGTGGTTTGTTTAATGAAGCAGGAGGCTGTAAAAAAAACTCGGTTCTGTCGTTTCACGGTATATGCTCCACTCCGCTGTTTAAATTGTGAAAAAGATTCGTAGATCCGAGCCTTCGTCGGGATTATTTTCAGCATCGTCTACAAAAATATTTTTTCTGCCCTCATCTGACCATTTAAATCCAAACTAGCTCAGGAAAAACATTGTTTTTTCCCCCTCAGCAGCTAGCGTCGCGACTCTTCATATCTGCCGTGTTTACTTCTTGTTGTGCTGAAAGTCTCCGCGGCTCCGCCCTCCTACAGCCTGCAGGAAGGAGGGGCTGGGTCTGTGTTCAGTGAAGGAGAAGGAGGGGGGCGAGTGGGAGAAAACAGACAGACGGAGGATTCTCGATATAAACGATATAGTCTAGTCTTATATCTCTTTAGAAAAAATCTCTATATTTTAAAAATCTCGATATATCGCCCAGCCCTAGTGTGGAAAGACACCCAATGTCAGCTGAAGTTCTGATGAACAGGCTGAAGATACACTGAAGGTAACTAACCTAGTGTTGATTGACAGCTGTAAAACTATGTGTGTTGTGCTGACTCAGAGAGACCTCCACCCTCTCTGTTTGTTAGTAAGTTTGCTCCAGGGGTAGTAGCTGAGCTGTTTGGAGCTCTAAAGTGACTCTGACTGTTAAAGTATAGTTCTATGTGGTCTAAAACACCTTACGTGCTGACTGAAGCTTTGGCTTTTGACTTTAAAGGTGTGTACCTGTATTTGTGCCTGTAAGGCTTGTTTGAGTTTACTTTGGAGACACTGAGGGCAGTGTTTGTGCAACTGTTCAGGAGGAGGACAACTGGGATCAACAGTGAGGTGACTGTTGTTTTTTCTCTTTCTCATTTTGTTGTACTTTTGACTGTGTGGGTGTAGGTAGTCCAGTTCTCGTGTTTTGTTTGTTTAGGGGACTTTTGGTAAGGTAGATCATTGCCTGGGGAGACACGACGGTCCTGTACAGGATTGGGTCTGCCCGGGTGGCGTTTTCTTGTTTTTGGCCACACTCACCGGTACACCTTTCTGTTGAACTTTCTTTTATTTATTTTCCTTTGGATGCTGATCCAGGAGAGGACGCTCCAGTCCAGTGGGAGAAGCCTGGGAGGACCCTGACCACCTGGAGGCTCTTAGTTTTAGTTTAATAAAATTCGTTTTAAGTCTTTTTCTGCGTCCAGTGTCCACTTTGTATGTTGTGGCTGTTTACGGTCATAACAGCTCAGATAAATAGTGTTAAATTATTATTTTTATATGAAAGTTTCTGTTAACTTATTATTTTTATATGAAAGTTTCTGTTCAGTGCCCTGAGACAACTTCTGTTGTGACTTGGCAAATGTTCTGTGAACCAAATCTTTTAAGAAAATAAAATGTTCAACACATTCTGACTTGTCGTCTTATTGATGTATTATCACCCAAAAAATGTGTATTTTGATTTAAGACAGGCTCAGAGTCCAGTTTTATTTTAACCATTTTAGTAAAAACAATTTTGATGACCATGTAACTACATTACTGTGGAAAACGAATAACACTCGAGCTAAATGACACACAAGATTTAAACACTGTTGTTTACATTATAGCATTACATCTGATTTTAAATCACAGCTTCCTTGACTGCTCTTACTTGGAGATTTAAAAATGTATGCTGGTGAAGATTCTCAGTCAACCAGAACATGATAAAATCAAAAAAAGGTGTTCAATACAGAAACAACTGGACTTTATTTGTCTGCTACAAATAAAGTCCAGTTGTTTCTGTATTGAACACCTTCTTTTGATTTTAAAAATGTAATCAGTCAGAGAAAGGTAACTGTATGGTTGAACAGAGCTGTTTCTAACCTCTTCACTGCTATTGTATTATTATTTGGGTATTATGTGGGTTGTAGCGGTGGCGTCTCTCCACTTCTCAAAAACATCCAGGCTGGACCAGAGAGGATCCCTCATCAACATCACCTCCTGCCATGTTGTGTCCTGTAGTAGAAGAAAATATATATTTAAGGGCTCTACAAACAGGTTCATATAGCAGACATCTGTTGAATATAAAAAGTTTATATTGTCTGATATTTACCAGGTTTGATTTCAGCTCAACTTTTTTGTACACACGCTTGAGTTGAAATAACTTGCTTCAAAACTGAGTAATTCCTAAGTAGATTTTCAAAAGTGATGTTCTTTGGAATAATGATCAGACAAGACTGTTCAAGTTGCATTTGAGTCTTGAGTCTGAAGAACTTTCTGGTTTTAGATAATTACTGAATGTGGCATCAGAGCATTTTTCTGCAGAACCGATTTCTTTTTAATGAGTTTTAACAAGTAGTAACTAAATCTGCTCAAAATCCAACAATAATTGAATAATAATCTGTAAGAATAAAGCCTTTGTTAAACACATAACATTTAGAAATCACTTTTGTAAGATCTGGTGAGAGGCATATCAGTGGTATGGTAATATAATAATATAAGGATTAGATAAATGCTAGCATTAGCATGCTAGCTCCACAAGCAAATTCACCAGAATAAACAGTCAGCTGAAGGCTTTTTTCACCAACATCCATATAAGAGGCATATAAGTCAGAAATGCAAATAGACATTAGATAAAGGGCTTTCAATGATTAAAAACTTACCTGAAGTCAGCCTGCTTGTCACTGTGCACGGCTCATAAAAAAATAAAAAATACATTAAACGACACCGGAAGCACGCTATCGGCAGAGAGCTCACGTTGGACTCTTCTGGGCGTAGAAAACTGCGCCCTGAAGAGACCCATTGTTTTGTAACGTGGTGGAATAAGTGTGCATATGCAAGATATAACGAGAGTCAATGGATAAGTTCATAGCGCCCCCAAACCGGAAATACGTCATCAATCAAACAATATAACTCATCATTACTCATAAAATATTTATCCTACACAACTAAAAACATATATGCATATATTTCGAAATATTATTATTTTATTATTTCATTTTTATAAATAAAAAATTTAAAGTCTTCTATGTGAAATGGTCCAGAACTTCCAGTGGGGCGGCGCCCGAGCGCCCCCTATTGGCCGGCCGCCCCTGTCCAGCAGTAACTGTAAATATGACAAGATGGAGCCCAACGGACATGAAGATGGATCCAACTGTTTTTCCAGGCATCATCGTTGAAAAGCAGCCCATTTAGACGTGTAAACAGTCATGGTGGACTTTGCTCGTGCCCCCTGGATGGTGCATACAACGTCTTTAGAAAACCCAAGACTTTCTAAATGTTCACGTTCAGCAACCAAACCAGAAGATGATGTCCTATCACAGGGAAACTCTTTATTGCTCCCCCTGCTTGAAGGAGAGCGTCATCTCTCCAGGGGAGCCTCCATGATCGGACTGTCAGCTGCTGAAGCGCCGGAAACCATGGTGCGTTCATGCGCTCCGGGGCGATCAGAATCATTGATAACTTCTCCTCCCTCACTCTCTCCAGCAACGCTGGCAGTAGAGGAACTGGAGGAAAAGCATAAATCAGCATTTGGGGCCAAGGTTTGTGTGCAAACGCGTCCACTCCCAACAGGAAAGTGTCCTGTGGGCTTAATGAGAAGAACAGAGGACACTGAGCATTTTCCCGAGTGGCCATCAAATCCACCTCCGCTCTCCCGAACGGCTCCAAATTTGTGAGACCAGGTCCGGATGAAGAGTCCAGTCTCTGTCCAACGGCCCGCCGTGGGACATAATATCTGCTCATCTGTTTAGCACCCCTGGGATGTAAATCACCCTCAGCGATTTCAAGTGTGTGTGGGCCCAGCAGAGCAGCTCCCTGGCTGTGCTCAGCAGCTGGGCTGATCTTACTCCGCCCTGGCGGTTTATGTACGCAGCTGCAGCCCTGTTGTCTGTGTGAACCAGCACATCCTGATCTCTGATCATGTGAACAAAGTGTTTGAGAACTTTGTGAACTGTCAGAAGCTACAGAACATTTATGTGAAGGGTCATGCCTGGCAGCCACGCCCCTCCACTGACTGAGACAGGCAAGTCCCGCTCCAACTGCAGTGGCAGAGCTAGACTTTTATTGCTGGGGGGCCGAGGGGTGCCAAGACTATCGGTAAAGGGTCCACTGACTAACTATGACAATGACAATACAGTAAGAGTACTTTCATTCACATACAAACCGGATTTCAAAAAAGTTGGGACACTAAACAAATTGTGAATAAAAACTGAATGCAATGATGTGGAGATGGCAAATGTCAATATTTTATTCGTAATAGAACATAGATGACAGATCAAAAGTTTAATCTGAGTAAATGTAACATTTTAAAGGAAAAATATGTTGATTCAAAATTTCACAGTGTCAACAAATCCAAAAAAGTTGGGACAAGTAGCAATAAGTGGCTGGAAAAAGGAAATTGAGCATATAACAAACAGCTGGAAGACCAATTAACACTAATTAGGTCAATTGACAACATGATTGGGTATAAAAAGAGCTTCTCAGAGTGTCAGTGTCTCTCAGAAGCCAAGATGGTAAGAGGATCACCAATTCCACCATTGTTGCGCAGAAAGATAGTGCAGCAATACCAGAATGGTGTTACCCAGCGTAAAATAGCAAAGACTTTTAAGTTATCATCATCAACCGTGCATAACATCATCAAAAGATTCAGAGAATCTGGAACAATCGCTGTGCGTAAGGGTCAAGGCCGTAAAACTCTACTGGATGCTCGTGATCTCCGGGCCCTTAAACGTCACTGCACCTCAAACAGGAATGCCACTGTCAAGGAAATAACAGAATGGGCTCAGGAATACTTCCAGAAAGCATTGTCAGTGAACACAATCCACCGTGCCATCCGCCGTTGCCAGCTGAAACTCTACAGTGCAAAGAGGAAGCCATTTCTAAGCAAGCTCCACAAGCTCAGACGTTTGCACTGGGCGAGGGGTCATTTAAAAGGGGTCTGGTAATTCAGAGGAGCTGAAAAGGACAAGGAAAGAGCTGGTTGCTGGAATTAAGAGGGCCAAGGCAACATATGCACAGAGGATTGAGGGTCAGTTCACCTCACAAGACCAACGGAGCATGTGAAGGGGCATTAAGTGCATAACAGATTATAAAGGCAGGAGTGAACAATGCCCCAAGGGCCCATCTCTGCCTGATGCCCTCAACAAGTTTTATGCATGCTTTGAGGACCCAAACAGGCCGCCCAGCATCGGACTTACCTCACCACCGGATGAAGAGCATCTCAGCGTGACCGCAGCAGAAGTAAGGAGTAGTTTTCCTCAACCCTCACAAAGCAACCGGACCAGACAACATACCTGGGAAAGTGTTGAAAGAATGTGCGGATCAGCTCTGCGATGTGCTGGCAGACATCTTTAAGACCTCACTTGCCCTGGAGACAGTTCCCACCTGCCTGAAGACTGCCACCATCATCCCAGTCCCAAAAAGCTCCACAGTAACATGTCTGAATGACTATCGGCCAGTGTCCTTCACCCCGATAGTCGCTAAATGCTTCGAAAAACTGGTCAGGACCCACATCAAAACATCCATCAACATCAACGGGGACGTCCCCTCATCAGTATGCATTCCACAAAAAACGATCAACAGAGGACGCCATCTCCTCTGTGGTCCACAGTGCTCTCACCCACCTGGAACAGAAGGACTCATACGTCTGTATGCTTGTAGGGATGGCTGTTTTCTGTTTTTTTCTCCCTCTGTTGGTCTCTAACCATCCCTACACCCGGTACAGGTGTTGTGTGTTTTGCTTAATGAGTCTTGGACTGTATTTAAGTTGGCGTTCTGGCCTTTGCATTTGTCGGGTGATTGTCTGTGTTTCCCTCCTGTCTGATGAAGTCATTGTTTATGTAAGTAGCTGCCCCGTCAGCATTTTGATTTATTCATTAAAAGTTTCATTATTTTAATATCTACGTTTCTGAGTCCTGCCTGCCTGCATTCTGGGTTTCTGCTCACTTCACCGGACCACTCCCTGACATTATCACCCGACCATTTCAAGACAGCAAACCCGGCAGGATGATCACCCTCTTCGAGTACGCTGTACGTGAAGCGAAGAGGACTGCTCAACGCGAGGAAGAGTTGAGGAAGAGGAACTCGTTCGTGGGGACTCGCCTGGCGATCAGGGGGGGGGGCGTACGTCAGCCCTGTTGCCGGTCCGGCAGATGGAGGGTCTGACGGGGCTCAGCTGGTGAGGCTTCTGCTGGAGGAGGAAGTTGTGCGCACCAGCGTGCTTAACGTAAAGGAGGAGGAAGTCAGCTCCAGTACTTTGTGGGACAGACTGATCGCTGCAGAGGAAACGATTTCCTCATTCACTGGAGCTGACTGCAACGACTGTTCGCCGGGGGCGTGGCAGCGTTTCCAGCAGGCATGGTCAGAGAGACGCGTGCTACGTTCACGTCTGTTGGCTCCCTCTCAGCCGGACACACCTGTCAGCTCTGCTCCTTCTTCACCTGTCGGCTCTCCTGAAGCTGCTCAGCCTGACGCAACTCTGAGCTGTATGTCAGCTGCACCACATTTGGGTTCCAGGTCTTCCATGACGGCTGCACCAAGTTTGGTTTCCATGACAGTTGCGCCTACAAGTTCACCTGGCAGCTCGGCAGCAGCAGCTTCACCTGGCCGCACCTCCTGGACTGGTTCCACTCCTGCTCAGACAGGACTGGTGTTCACCTCAGCTTCTCAGCCTGGTTCCATTCCTGCTGCTCAGCTGGATGTTTCTTTCAGTTCACCAACTCCTGTGCCAGCTACAAGACTGGTCCCTCCGGTGCCAGCTCCACCAGCACCCGGACTGGTCCCTCCGGTGCCAGCACCCAGACTGGCCCCTCCGGTGCCAGCACCCAGACTGGTCCCTCCGGTGCCAGCACCCAGACTGGCCACTCCGGTGCCAGCACCCAGACTGGCCCCTCCGGTGCCAGCACCCAGACTGGCCCCTCCGGTGCCAGCTACAAGACTGGCCCCTCCTGTGCCGGCTCCCAGACTGGTGCCTCCTGTGCCGGCTCCCAAGCGGGTTCCAGCTCCTGCTACGTTGGGTCCTGCACCAGCCGCCGACCAACCGGGCTCATCAGAAGCAGTGTCTATTTCTCTCTCCACAGACTCTGTTCTCGAGTTGGTCCTGGGTCCTGAGGTCCTCACTGCTCCATCTGGAGGCCTCACTCCATCGGGGGTCTTCGCTCCAGAGGTCCTCACTGCTCCATCTGGGTCCTCGCTTCACCGGGGTTCTTCACCAAAACGGTCCTCACTCCTTCAGAGGTCTCCACTCCTCTGGAGGTCTTCACCAAAGAGGTCCTCGTTCCAGCAGAAGAGGTCCTCGTTCCAGCAGAAGAGGTCCTCGTTCAAGCAGAAGAGGTCCTCGTTCCAGCAGAAGAGGTCCTCGTTCCAGCAGAAGAGTTCCTCGTTCCAGCAGAAGAGGTCCTCGTTCCAGCAGAAGAGGTCCTCGTTCCAGCAGAAGAGGTCCTCGTTCCAGCAGAAGAGGTCCTCGTTCCAGCAGAAGAGGTCCTCGTTCCAGCAGAAGAGGTCCTCGTTCCAGCAGAAGAGGTCCTCGTTCTAGCAGAAGAGGTCCTCGTTCCAGCAGAAGAGGTCCTCGTTCCAGCAGAAGAGGTCCTCGTTCCAGCAGAAGAGGTCCTCGTTCCAGCGGAGGTCCTCGTTCCAGCTGGGGTCTCCGCACCGACTGAGGTCTTCGCTGCAGAGGCCCTCTCTCCAACTGGGGTCCTCAACTCTTCAGGGGTCACCGCTACAGCAGGGGTCCTCGTGTCTACAGAGGTCATACGGCTCCTCTCATCGCCTGCAGTCGTCTCGTCGCCTGCAGTCGTCTCGTCGCCTGCAGTCGGCGCCACGGGGGTCCACACATCTCCAGGGGTCCCCGCCTCCCCTGATGATGGACTACCTCCTGGCCGACCTCCGGAACTGGCGGCTGGTGATGGATGGTCTCCTGGTCGTCCCTCGGACCCTGGTGGATGTTCTCTGGTGCCTGCCGCCCTGGCAGTTCCTCCCTCCGCCCGCCCTTGTGCTTTGGGGGGTGTTCCTTGGGACGCCGTGGGGCGTCCGTGGGGGGGAGGTACTGTAGGGATGGCTGTTTTCTGTTTTTTATCTCCCTCTGATGGTCTCTAACCATCCCTACACCCGGCACAGGTGTTGTGTGTTTTGCTTAATGAGTCTTGGACTGTATTTAAGTTGGCGTTCTGGCCTTTGCATTTGTCGGGTGATTGTCTGTGTTTCCCTCCTGTCTGATGAAGTCATTGTTTATGTAAGTAGCTACCCCGTCAGCATTTTGATTTATTCATTAAAAGTTTCATTATTTTAATATCTATGTTTCTGAGTCCTGCCTGCCTGCATTCTGGGTTTCTGCTCACTTCACCGGACCACTCCCTGACAATGCTCTTTGTGGATTTCACATTTGCCTTCAACACCATGATCCCCCAAACCCCGATGGACAAACTATTCACACTAGGACTAAGCCCCTCCATTTGTAACTGAATACTAGACTTCTTAACAAACAGACCATAGTCAGTGAGGATCCACAACTTCTCCTCCTCCACCATAACCATCAGCACTGGCTCTCCTCAAGGATGTGTGTTGAGCCCTCTCCTGTTCACTCTGCTCACATATGATTGTGCAGCTACCCATCCAGGCTGTCACATTGTAAAGTTTGCAGATGATACAGCTGTGGTGGGATGCATCACAAACAATGATGAGTCCAGCTACAGGCAGGAGGTGGAACACCTGGAGAGCTGGTGCAAGGACAATAACCTTCACATCAATGTGAAGAAGACAAAGGAGATGATTGTGGACTTCAGAAAGAACAAACACACCCACACCCCACTGAACATAAGAGGATCTGCGGTGGAAGTGGTCTCCAGCTGCAAGTACTTGGGTATGCACATGAATGATAACCTCAGCTGGACCAACACCACCACCAGCCTGATCAAGAAAGGTCATCAGAAGCCGTTTTCGCACTGCACGGCCCTCCCCAGCCTAGCTCGTCCCTGATTGGCCCAGAGCCCGGCCTGGCCCGCCCTTGTTCATTATGCATTGTACGGAGAGCCGCCTTGAAGTGGGTGGAGAGTTCTCTTGAAGTGGGTGGAGTGTTCTTGTGTGCGCGTTGTGTGTTACGAGGTGGAAAGATAAGGGACGCCGCTAAAAAATATTTGTTAGCTGAATATTAAAGGTTCAGTATGTAGCTTTTTTTATAAACATATTTCTTCTCCCAGTCACTTTTTTTTGACAGAGTGATGTTAGACAGCTAATCTTTGAGAAATACTATATTCCTCTGGCGTCTCCCGGTGGTTAAAATAGCATTTATAAAAACCAGAGCGGCCCGAGTTTGACCAGCCAATAAAAACAGAGTTATTTTCATGAACGAGCTTCCCCCGCCCTTCCCCCGCCTCTCCCAGCTGCTGCGCGCAGCCGGGCACGTTCCCGACAGAAACAGTAGCCGTTTCAAGATGGCGGAGGTGGCGAGAGCTTCGAGTGCTCAAAGGATTGCAAAGCGATGCAGAGTTAGCAACTTTCCTGCTTGAAAAGTAAGTGTCTTTGCTTGAATCATGTGATAGCGCAAATGCCATGATATTATCTACAACAGGCTAAAACCGTTTTCCGGCCTACAGCTGACGTGATGCTAATGGCAGCAGCTAACTCATTCAACCTCAGTATTGTTTCGATACGTACATTTAGTTATCCTAACTTATTGTATTGTGGATCAGCAAGCAGATATGATGAAAGTACTGTAACTGCGCTGTCTGTGTAAGAGAGGCATGATCACAACAACTAGCAATTAGCATATTGTCTGCTGATCATTTGGTGTTCATAATCGAAAAGTCTGTTAGTTGTACTACACAATATATGTTGTTGATGCATACATGTCAACCTCTTTGGACGTTTACCTGTATAAAGGGCCTCAAAAATCATTAATTTTTGGAATAAAATCTGTAAAACTTGCGGTGGGGTGGACGAGTTTGTTGTCTGCTGCGGACATGAGCCTGCAGTGAAGCAGGATGAAAGGAGAGCATAAAAAGTTCAAATTTTACTTCTAGCAGCAGAACAGGATGGAAGATGGCTGTTTGATGCTATTTTTTAAATCATCCTAAATGCTTTGATATGTTAGATAAATTTGTCATTGTGTGATAAATGTGTTGAAAAGAATATCTGATTATTGTTTGAACTACATTATATGTTTTTATGCAGAGATGATGACTTTGGGGAAGGTCTGAGAAGTAGTGAATTTGGGGGAGACTCCCATTCAGGTTTTGGAAACAAGGTAAGTAATTAGAAACTGTATTTATGTGACGATTATTTCATGGTTTGCACTGCAACTAATATAACTATGATCGTTATTACACAATATGAAAATGTTGATGGTAAGGTTGTATGTTTACTTTTTTAATTAAATGTATTTCCACTAGAAATTACGGTAGACAGAAACAAAAAGAAAAGTTTAATAGTTTTTAATTTTATTCAACATAAAATTAGAATAATGCAGATGCACAATATTGACAATATATGACTTTGAAGCTTTTTATTTTTATTTTTTGTTTTTCTAACCGCGTCACAAAATAAGTACTATTTATAAATTTTAAGAATTTTTAAAAAGCTGACTTAATTTAAATTCTGTTCTACTGCCATCATGTATAAGATACACTTGCACTGAGTGGACGTAATTTAGTGCGTGTTAAATTTTTTTATATACTTGCGAGTTAGTCTCATTACCTTTTATTGAGAGCATTTATTGTACTGGTACCCAAGTACATGTTTCTTTATTTCATGATCAAACTTGATTATTGTTGTTTTAATAAAATAATGTAATGTGTTTCCTCAGTATCAATGTTAGTTTGTTTTTTACGTTTATATTTTTTTGTTTCAGTATGTCGTCGCTAGACATTCACGACGACAATGATGAAAGGGACTTGTTATTGCATGTTCTCTCCGTGCATGCGTGGGTTTTCTCCGGGTGCTCCGGTTTCCTCCCACAGTCCAAAAACATGCATGTTAGACTGATTGGTAACTCTAAATTGACCCTGGGTGTGAGTGAGACAGGTCCCTCTTGTAAATGAGTCCCCGTGGCTCAACGAGGCTAGCCTGTATAAATAAAGGTTGAATGAATGAATGTTCTTCTTCCCCAGGTTGTCAGCGCTGTCCTGCTGATGATGATGATGGTGGTGGTGGTCCCACAGACAGCAGCAAAGCCACACAGGAAGTTCTTTGAAGGTTTAGCAGAAGAAACGGTCCCTCTGCGTTGGGACCCAAACAATTTAGTTCCCAGCCTAAAAGTCAGTTCTTTGGCCAGCGACTCCATCTCACCGTGGACCTACAAGTGAGGCTTCAGCTCCTGTGTGTTGTCCTTCATGAAGCTCAGAGTCCTGTTAACAGTTTTTTGTCTCCTCTCTGTCCTCAGCATCTCCAGGGATGACAACATGTTCCCTCATGCGCTGTCGCAGGCTCACTGTTTGCTCAAAACCTGCCTGGACCACCAAGGACTGGAGGACGGGGGCCTGGAGTCCCGTCCCATTCTGCATCAGGTGCTGGTTCTGAGGCGAGTCAAGACGCCAGGGCCAGGCACAGCTACCACTACCGCCTGGAGTCCAAACTCATCTCAGTGGGTTGCACCTGCGTGAGACCGAAGGTGATCAACCAGCACTGAGGACTGACCCATGGAGACCAGATGAAGACCATCTCCACGTGGGGTGTCCTCCAAAGATCTGTGGCAGGGTGTGGCCTTGGGGCAATTTCAATCCCAAAAATCCTCAATTAAAAGAAAAGAACTTTTAAACGAGTTGATGAAGTTTATCAATGAACCTTAAATTTGTTTATATATATATATATATATGTATATA
>JBBPBX010035153.1:0-32215 GCA_038048925.1 Garcialebias charrua
TGAACGAACTCCTCCTATGAATTTCGCTCGATTTGGTTCAAACTTGGCCAGTTTCTTCATAAGGCACAGGGGAACAAACAATATCAAAATTGTGCGTTTTCATGAATGCTGAAGGGGCGGGGCCAGACGTCAAAGTTGGACATCTCGCCATGAAAAACGAAACGCTAACAGCTCTTACACGAAAAAAGTCTAATACATCAAACCTTCAGTTATTGACCCATATCCGGTCCCCCGCAAAACTGTATGGTCAAATCATGACATCACTTAAGCCACGCCCCCTGACAACAGGAAGTGTAAAGTTTTACATTGAACGGTCCATATCGGACCCCATTTACCTAATCCGCGTGGCATTGTGTCCAGTGACCGAAGACATGTTGGTGTAACAAGCATTCCAATACTGTTCGTTTTTGGTGGAGCATGTGGGCGTGGCGTAGTGGCGAAGTAAGACATAACGCCATCACCATACGTTTGGTTCTAAAATCCACAGATTTGATCCGAGGAGTACCAAAATCAGTATGATCGATCATTGCCCACCCCTTGAACAGGTATTTATGCTAATTAGCAAATCGCTACAGAAACGGCTCAAGAGCGCCCCCTAGAAATATTCAAAATACCCTCCGCATTGACCTTAGTTTGACGTAGAATCATGAAATTTGGTACACTTGTCCAACTCACCAAGATGCACAGAAAACCCTCTGGCACCAATGTTGTACGATAAATGGTAAGGCGGCCATTTTGGAACGATGACCAAATTTTCACCCCTTTTTGGCCGTTTACAGCCTCTGCATTTCAACGAACTCCTCCTAGGGATTTCGCTCGATTTGATTCAAACTTGGCCAGTTTCTTTATAAGGCACGGGGGAACAAATGTTATCAAAACTGTGCGTTTTCATGCATGCTGAAGGGGCGGGGCCAGACCTCAAAGTTGGACATCTCGCCATGAAAAACGAAACGCTTATAGCTCTTACACGAAAACTGTCTAATACATCAAACCTTCAGTGATTGACCCACATCCGGTCCCCTGCAAAACTGTATGGTCAAATCATGACATCACTTAAGCCACGCCCCCTGACAACAGGAAGTGTAAAGTTTTACGTTGAACGGTCCATATCGGATCCCTGTTACCTAATCAGCGTGACATTGTATCCAGTCACCGAAGACATGTTGGTGTAACAAGCTTTCCAGCACTGTTCGTTTTGGGTGGAGCAAGTGGGCGTGGTGACATGGCGAAGTAAGACGTAACGCCGTCACCATACGTTTGGTTCTAAACTCCACAGATTTGATCTGAGGAGTACCAAAATCATTATGATCGATCATTACCCACCCCTTGAACAGGTGTTTATGCTAATTAGCAAATACCCTCCATAGCGCCCCCTAGATTATTCAAACTGTTGTAGCTCAGTGATACATCATCCGATCTGAACCAGATTTATTGTGCATCATCAGTGAGCCCTTGTGGACACATTGATATAGTGAGCTAACATTTGACTCAAGTGCGCCCCCTACATTATTTCTATAAATATATCTCAGTGATACATCATCCGATCTGAACCAGATTTATTGTGCATCATCAGTGAGCCCTTGTGGACACATTGATATGGTGGGCTAACATTTGACTCAAGTGCGCCCCCTACATTATTTCTATAGTTATATCTCAGTGATACATTATCCGATCTGAACTAGATTTATTGTGCATCATCAGTGAGCCCTTGTGGACACATTGATATGGTGGGCTAACATATGACTCAAGAGCGCCCCCTAGATTATTCAAACTGTTATATCTCAGTGATACATCATCCGATCTGAACCAGATTTATTGTGCATCATCAGTGAGCCCTTGTGGACACATTGATATGGTGGGCAAACATTTGACTCAAGTGCGCCCCCTACATTACTTCTATAGTTATATCTCAGTGATACATCATCCGATCTGAACCAGATTTATTGTGCATCATCAGTGAACACTTTGACACACATTGATAATGTTATGTAAATTTTTACTCCATAGCGCCCCCTATATTATTACTACAGTTATATCTCAGTGATACATTATCCGATCTGCACGAGATTTATTGTGCTTTATCAGTGAACACTTCGACACACATTGATAATGTTATGTAAATTTTTACTCTATAGCGCCCCCTATATTATTACTACAGTTATATCTTAGTGATACATTATCCGATCTGCACGAGATTTATTGTGATTCATCAGTGAACACTTCTACACACATTGATAATGGTATGTAAATTTTTACTCCATAGCGCCCCCTGTATTATTACTACAGTTATATCTTAGTGATACATTATCCGATCTGCACAAGATTTATTGTGCTTTATCAGTGAACACTTCGACACACATTGATAATGGTATGTAAATTTTTACTCCATAGCGCCCCCTATATTATTACTACAGTTATATCTTAGTGATACATTATCCGATCTGCACGAGATTTATTGTGATTCATCAGTGAACACTTATACACACATTGATAATGGTACAGGTAGTCCCCGATTTACGAGCGCTCTGATCTGCGAGGTTCCAGACTTACGAGCTGCACATTTTTGGAAAAAACGAAAAAAATACTGAGTTTTCATGTGTTTTTTCACTTCAGTTAGCAAGTTAAGCATATAAACACACGTTTCCGATCATTTTTATGCACTCAAAAGTAGTTTTTAGATGAAAATAGAGTGTTTTTAGGTGCGCTAGCGAAAACCGTTCCAATTTACGAGCGGATTTCCGGATTTACGAGCGAAATGGCGGCCGTTCCAAATTACGAGATTTCCGGTTTACGAGCGCCTCGTTGTGACGGATCTCGCTCGTAAATCGGGGACTACCTGTATGTAAATTTTTACTCCACAGCGCCCCCTATATTATTACTACAGTTATATCTCAGTGATACATTATCCGATCTGTACGAGATTTATTGTGCTTTATCAGTGAACACGTCGACACACATTGATAATGGTATGTAAATTTTTACTCCATAGCGCCCCCTATATTATTACTACAGTTATATCTCAGTGATACATCATCCGATCTGAACCAGATTTATTGTGTATCATCAGTGAGACATTGTGGACACATTGATATTGTGGTTTAACATATGACTCCAGAGCGCCCCCTAGATTACTCAAACTGTTATATCTCAGTGAGACATCATCTGATCTGAACCAGATTTATTGTGTATCATCAATGAGCCCTTGTGGACACATTGACAAGGTGGGCTAAATTTGACTCAAGTGCGCCCCCTACATTATTTCTATAGTTATATCTCAGTGATACATCATCCGATCTGAACCAAATTTATTGTGAATAATCAGTGAGCCCTTGTGGACACATTGATATTGTGGTTTAACATATAACTCCATAGCGCCCCCTAGATTATTCAAACTGTTATATCTCAGTGAGACATCATCCGATCTGAACCAGATTTATCGTGTATCATCAGTGAGACCTTGTGGACACATTGATATTGTGGTTTAACATGTGACTCCAGAGCGCCCCCTAGATTATTCAAACTGTTATATCTCAGTGAGACATCATCCGATCTGAACCAGATTTATTGTGCATCATCAGTGAGTCCTTGTGGACACATTGATAAGGTGGGCTAACATTTGACTCAAGTGCGCCCCCTACATTATTTCTATAGTTATATCTCAGTGATACATCATCCGATCTGAACCAGATTTACTGTGAATCATCATTGAGACATTGTGGACACATTGATATTGTGGTTTAACATATGACTCCAGAGCGCCCCCTAGATTATTCAAACTGTTATATCTCAGTGATACATCATCCGATCTGAACCAGATTTATTGTGCATCATCAGTGAGCCCTTGTGGACACATTGATATGGTGGGCTAACATTTAACTCAAGTGCGCCCCCTACATTATTTCTATAGTTATATCTCAGTGATACATCATCCGATCTGAACCAGATTTATTGTGCATCATCAGTGAGCCCTTGTGGACACATTGATTTTGTGATTTAACATATAACTCCATAGCGCCCCCTAGATTATTCAAACTGTTATATCTCAGTGAGACATCATCTGATCTGAACCAGATTTATTGTGCGTGTGCACCCCTGGTGCGGAGTAGACACGAGAGACTTCGAAATGGCGACCGAGCGGACGAGCTGGAGCTCGCGCGGTCGCCTCAATAAGGTCCGAGCGGCGCTAAGCTGCGAGGGCCTCAATGCTGCTTGCAGCTTTAATTATTATTATTTTTTTTTTTATTTTTCTTCCCCCCAAAGAAGTGGCCTTTTGGAGGCTTTATCATATACGAAAACTCACCAAATTTGGCGGACTCGTCAGGACTGGTGAAAAATTACGTATTTTGGGGGCGTGGCAAAAATCGCCACAGAAACGGCTCAAGAGCGCCCCCTAGAAATTTTCAAAATACCCTCCGCATTGACCTTAGTTTGACGTAGAATCATGAAATTTGGTACACTTGTCCAACTCACCAAGATGCACAGAAAACCCTCTGGCACCAATGTTGTACAATAAATGGTAAGGCGGCCATTTTGGAACGATGACCAAATTTTCACCCCTTTTTGGCCGTTTACAGCCTCCGCATTTGAACGAACTCCTCCTATGAATTTCGCTCGATTTGGTTCAAACTTGGCCAGTTTCTTCATAAGGCACGGGGGAACAAACGATATCAAAATTGTGCGTTTTCATGAATGCTGAAGGGGCGGGGCCAGACGTCAAAGTTGGACATCTCGCCATGAAAAACGAAACGCTTACAGCTCTTACACGAAAAAAGTCTAATACATCAAACCTTCAGTTATTGACCCACATCCGGTCCCCCGCAAAACTGTATGGTCAAATCATGACATCACTTAAGCCACGCCCCCTGACAACAGGAAGTGTAAAGTTTTACGTTGAACGGTCCATATCGGACCCCTGTTACCTAATCAGCGTGGCATTGTGTCCAGTGACCGAAGACATGTTGGTGTAACAAGCATTCCAATACTGTTCGTTTTTGGTGGAGCATGTGGGCGTGGCGACGTGGCGAAGTAAGACATAACGCCATCACCATACGTTTGGTTCTAAAATCCACAGATTTGATCCGAGGAGTACCAAAATCAGTATGATCGATCATTGCCCACCCCTTGAACAGGTGTTTATGCTAATTAGCAAATCGCTACAGAAACGGCTCAAGAGCGCCCCCTAGAAATATTCAAAATACCCTCTGCATTGACCTTAGTTTGACGTAGAATCATGAAATTTGGTACACTTGTCCAACTCACCAAGATGCACAGAAAACCCTCTGGCACCAATGTTGTACGATAAATGGTAAGGCGGCCATTTTGGAACGATGACCAAATTTTCACCCCTTTTTGGCCGTTTACAGCCTCTGCATTTCAACGAACTCCTCCTAGGGATTTCGCTCGATTTGATTCAAACTTGGCCAGTTTCTTTATAAGGCACGGGGGAACAAATGTTATCAAAACTGTGCGTTTTCATGCATGCTGAAGGGGCGGGGCCAGACCTCAAAGTTGGACATCTCGCCATGAAAAACGAAACGCTTACAGCTCTTACACGAAAACTGTCTAATACATCAAACCTTCAGTGATTGACCCACATCCGGTCCCCTGCAAAACTGTATGGTCAAATCATGACATCACTTAAGCCACGCCCCCTGACAACAGGAAGTGTAAAGTTTTACGTTGAACGGTCCATATCGGATCCCTGTTACCTAATCAGCGT
This sequence comes from Garcialebias charrua, assembly GCA_038048925.1. Lineage (NCBI taxonomy): Eukaryota > Metazoa > Chordata > Actinopteri > Cyprinodontiformes > Rivulidae > Garcialebias > Garcialebias charrua. The sequence continues at coordinate 5,720 of JBBPBX010035153.1, forward strand.
GACATTGTATCCAGTCACCGAAGACATGTTGGTGTAACAAGCTTTCCAGCACTGTTCGTTTTGGGTGGAGCAAGTGGGCGTGGTGACGTGGCGAAGTAAGACGTAACGCCGTCACCATACGTTTGGTTCTAAACTCCACAGATTTGATCTGAGGAGTACCAAAATCATTATGATCGATCATTACCCACCCCTTGAACAGGTGTTTATGCTAATTAGCAAATAGCCTCCATAGCGCCCCCTAGATTATTCAAACTGTTGTATCTCAGTGATACATCATCCGATCTGAACCAGATTTATTGTGCATCATCAGTGAGCCCTTGTGGACACATTGATATGGTGGGCTAACATTTGACTCAAGTGCGCCCCCTACATTATTTCTATAGTTATATCTCAGTGATACATCATCCGATCTGAACCAGATTTATTGTGCATCATCAGTGAGCCCTTGTGGACACATTGATATGGTGGGCTAACATTTGACTCAAGTGCGCCCCCTACATTATTTCTATAGTTATATCTCAGTGATACATCATCCGATCTGAACCAGATTTATTGTGCTTTATCAGTGAACACTTCGACACACATTGATAATGGTATGTAAAGTTTTACTCCATAGCGCCCCCTATATTATTACTACAGTTATATCTTAGTGATACATTATCCGATCTGCACGAGATTTATTGTGCTTTATCAGTGAACACTTCGACACACATTGATAATAGTATGTAAATTTTTACTCCATAGCGCCCCCTATATTATTACTACAGTTATATCTTAGTGATACATTATCCGATCTGCACGAGATTTAGTGTGGTTCATCAGTGAGCACTTCTACACACATTGATAATGTTGTGTAAATTTTTACTCCATAGCGCCCCCTATATTATTACTACAGTTATATCTCAGTGATACATTATCCGATCTGTACAAGATTTATTGTGCATCAACAGTGAGCCCTTGTGGACACATTGATATGGTGGGCTAACATTTGACTCAAGTGCGCCCCCTACATTATTTCTATAGTTATATCTCAGTGATACATCATCCGATCTGAACCAGATTTATTGTGCATCATCAGTGAGCCCTTGTGGACACATTGATATGGTGGGCTAACATATGACTCCAGAGCGCCCCCTAGATTATTCAAACTGTTATATCTCAGTGATACATCATCCGATCTGAACCAGATTTATTGTGCATCATCAGTGAGCCCTTGTGGACACATTGATATGGTGGGCTAACATTTGACTCAAGTGCGCCCCCTACATTACTTCTATAGTTATATCTCAGTGATACATCATCCGATCTGAACCAGATTTATTGTGCATCATCAGTGAGCCCTTGTGGACACATTGATATGGTGGGCTAACATTTGACTCAAGTGCGCCCCCTACATTATGTCTATAGTTATATCTCAGTGATACATCATCCGATCTGAACCAGATTTATTGTGCTTTATCAGTGAACACTTCGACACACATTGATAATGGTATGTAAAGTTTTACTCCATAGCGCCCCCTATATTATTACTACAGTTATATCTTAGTGATACATTATCCGATCTGCACGAGATTTATTGTGCTTTATCAGTGAACACTTCGACACACATTGATAATAGTATGTAAATTTTTACTCCATAGCGCCCCCTATATTATTACTACAGTTATATCTTAGTGATACATTATCCGATCTGCACGAGATTTAGTGTGGTTCATCAGTGAGCACTTCTACACACATTGATAATGTTGTGTAAATTTTTACTCCATAGCGCCCCCTATATTATTACTACAGTTATATCTCAGTGATACATCATCCGATCTGAACCAGATTTATTGTGCATCATCAGTGAGCCCTTGTGGACACATTGATATGGTGGGCTAACATATGACTCCAGAGCGCCCCCTAGATTATTCAAACTGTTATATCTCAGTGATACATCATCCGATCTGAACCAGATTTATTGTGCATCATCAGTGAGCCCTTGTGGACACATTGATATGGTGGGCTAACATTTGACTCAAGTGCGCCCCCTACATTACTTCTATAGTTATATCTCAGTGATACATCATCCGATCTGAACCAGATTTATTGTGCATCATCAGTGAGCCCTTGTGGACACATTGATATGGTGGGCTAACATATGACTCCAGAGCGCCCCCTAGATTATTCAAACTGTTATATCTCAGTGATACATCATCCGATCTGAACCAGATTTATTGTGCATCATCAGTGAGCCCTTGTGGACACATTGATATGGTGGGCTAACATTTGACTCAAGTGCGCCCCCTACATTATTTCTATAGTTATATCTCAGTGATACATCATCCGATCTGAACCAGATTTATTGTGCATCATCAGTGAGCCCTTGTGGACACATTGATATGGTGGGCTAACATATGACTCCAGAGCGCCCCCTAGATTATTCAAACTGTTATATCTCAGTGATACATCATCCGATCTGAACCAGATTTATTGTGCATCATCAGTGAGCCCTTGTGGACACATTGATATGGTGGGCTAACATTTGACTCAAGTGCGCCCCCTACATTACTTCTATAGTTATATCTCAGTGATACATCATCCGATCTGAACCAGATTTATTGTGCATCATCAGTGAGCCCTTGTGGACACATTGATATGGTGGGCTAACATATGACTCCAGAGCGCCCCCTAGATTATTCAAACTGTTATATCTCAGTGATACATCATCCGATCTGAACCAGATTTATTGTGCATCATCAGTGAGCCCTTGTGGACACATTGATATGGTGGGCTAACATTTGACTCAAGTGCGCCCCCTACATTACTTCTATAGTTATATCTCAGTGATACATCATCTGATCTGAACCAGATTTATTGTGCATCATCAGTGAGACCTTGTGGACACATTGATATTGTGGTTTAACATATAACTCCATAGCGCCCCCTAGATTATTCAAACTGTTATATCTCAGTGAGACATCATCCGATCTGAACCAGATTTATTGTGTGTGCACCCCTGGTGCGGAGTAGACACGAGAGACTTCGAAATGGCGACCGAGCGGACGAGCTGGAGCTCGCGCGGTCGCCTCAATAAGGTCCGAGCGGCGCTAAGCTGCGAGGGCCTCAATGCTGCTTGCAGCTTTAATTAGGCCCGAAGCAGCGAAGCGCTGCAAGGACCTATTGTAATTGTAGTGTTTATTATTATTATTTTTTTTATTTTTTTTTTTTTTTTCTTCCCCCCAAAGAAGTGGCCTTTTGGAGGCTTTATCATATACGAAAACTCACCAAATTTGGCGGACTCGTCAGGACTGGTGAAAAATTACGTATTTTGGGGGCGTGGCAAAAATAGCCACAGAAACGGCTCAAGAGCGCCCCCTAGAAATTTTCAAAATACCCTCCGCATTGACCTTATTTTGACGTAGAATCATGAAATTCGGTACACTTGTCCATCTCACCAAGATGCACAGAAAAACCTCTGGCACCAACGTTGTACGATAAATGGTAAGGCGGCCATTTTGGATCGATGACCAAATTTTTACACCTTTTTGGCCGTTTACAGCCTCCGCATTTGAACGAACTCCTCCTAGGGATTTCGCTCGATTTGGTTCAAACTTGGCCAGTTTCTTCATAAGGCACGGGGGAACAAACTTTATCAAAATTGTGCGTTTTCATGAATGCTGAAGGGGCGGGGCCAGACCTCAAAGTTGGACATCTCGCCATGAAAAACGAAACGCTTACAGCTCTTACACGAAAAGAGTCTAATACATCAAACCTTCAGTGATTGACGCACATCCGGTCCCCTGCAATACTGAATGGTCAAATCATGACATCACTTAAGCCACGCCCCCTGACAACAGGAAGTGTAAAGTTTTACTTTGAACGGCACATATCGGACCCCTGTTACCTAATCAGTGTGACATTGTGTCCAATGACTGAAGACATGTTGGTGTAACAAGCTTTCCAATACTGTTCGTTTTTGTTGGAGCAAGTGGGCGTGGCGACGTGGCGAAGTAAGACGTAACGCCATCACCATACGTTTGGTTCTAAAATCCACAGATTTGATCCGAGGAGTACCAAAATCAGTATGATCGATCATTGCCCACCCCTTGAACAGGTGTTTATGCTAATTAGCAAATCGCTACAGAAACGGCTCAAGAGCGCCCCCTAGAAATATTCAAAATACCCTCCGCATTGACCTTAGTTTGACGTAGAATCATGAAATTTGGTACACTTGTCCAACTCACCAAGATGCACAGAAAACCCTCTGGCACCAATGTTGTACGATAAATGGTAAGGCGGCCATTTTGGAACGATGACCAAATTTTCACCCCTTTTTGGCCGTTTACAGCCTCTGCATTTCAACGAACTCCTCCTAGGGATTTCGCTCGATTTGATTCAAACTTGGCCAGTTTCTTTATAAGGCACGGGGGAACAAATGTTATCAAAACTGTGCGTTTTCATGCATGCTGAAGGGGCGGGGCCAGACCTCAAAGTTGGACATCTCGCCATGAAAAACGAAACGCTTACAGCTCTTACACGAAAACTGTCTAATACATCAAACCTTCAGTGATTGACCCACATCCGGTCCCCTGCAAAACTGTATGGTCAAATCATGACATCACTTAAGCCACGCCCCCTGACAACAGGAAGTGTAAAGTTTTACGTTGAACGGTCCATATCGGATCCCTGTTACCTAATCAGCGTGACATTGTATCCAGTCACCGAAGACATGTTGGTGTAACAAGCTTTCCAGCACTGTTCGTTTTGGGTGGAGCAAGTGGGCGTGGTGACGTGGCGAAGTAAGACGTAACGCCGTCACCATACGTTTGGTTCTAAACTCCACAGATTTGATCTGAGGAGTACCAAAATCATTATGATCGATCATTACCCACCCCTTGAACAGGTGTTTATGCTAATTAGCAAATAGCCTCCATAGCGCCCCCTAGATTATTCAAACTGTTGTATCTCAGTGATACATCATCCGATCTGAACCAGATTTATTGTGCATCATCAGTGAGCCCTTGTGGACACATTGATATGGTGGGCTAACATTTGACTCAAGTGCGCCCCCTACATTATTTCTATAGTTATATCTCAGTGATACATCATCCGATCTGAACCAGATTTATTGTGCATCATCAGTGAGCCCTTGTGGACACATTGATATGGTGGGCTAACATATGACTCCAGAGCGCCCCCTAGATTATTCAAACTGTTATATCTCAGTGATACATCATCCGATCTGAACCAGATTTATTGTGCATCATCAGTGAGCCCTTGTGGACACATTGATATTGTGGTTTAACATATGACTCAAGAGCGCCCCCTAGATTATTCAAATCGTTATATCTCAGTGATACATCATCCGATCTAAACCAGATTTATTGTGCATCTTCAGTGAACACTTCGACACACATTGATAATGGTATGTAAATTTTTACTCCATAGCGCCCCCTATATTATTACTACAGTTATATCTTAGTGATACATTATCCGATCTGCACGAGATTTATTGTGATTCATCAGTGAACACTTCTATACACATTGATAATGGTATGTAAATTTATACTCCATAGCGCCCCCTATATTATTACTACAGTTATATCTCAGTGATACATTATCCGATCTGCACGAGATTTACTATGCTTCATCAGTGAGACCTTGTGGACACATTGATATTGTGGTTTAACATATGACTCCAGAGCGCCCCCTAGATTATTTCTATAGTTATATCTCAGTGATACATCATCCGATCTGAACCAGATTTATTGTGCATCATCAGTGAGCCCTTGTGGACACATTGATATGGTGGGCTAACATTTGACTCAAGTGCGCCCCCTACATTATTTCTATGGTTATATCTCAGTGATACATCATCCGATCTGAACCAGATTTATTGTGATTCATCAGTGAACACTTCTACACACATTGATAATGTTATGTAAATTTTTACTCCATAGCGCCCCCTATATTATTACTACAGTTATATCTTAGTGATACATTATCCGATCTGCACGAGATTTATTATGCTTTATCAGTGAACACTTCGACACACATTGATAATGGTATGTAAATTTTTACTCCATAGCGCCCCCTATATTATTACTACAGTTATATCTTAGTGATACATTATCCGATCTGCACGAGATTTATTGTGCTTTATCAGTGAACACTTCGACACACATTGATAATGGTATGTAAATTTTTACTCCATAGCGCCCCCTATATTATTACTACAGTTATATCTTAGTGATACATTATCCGATCTGCACGAGATTTATTGTGATTCATCAGTGAACACTTCTACACACATTGATAATGGTATGTAAATTTATACTCCATAGCGCCCCCTATATTATTACTACAGTTATATCTCAGTGATACATTATCCGATCTGCACGAGATTTACTATGCTTCATCAGTGAGACCTTGTGGACACATTGATATTGTGGTTTAACATATGACTCAAGAGCGCCCCCTAGATTATTCAAATCGTTATATCTCAGTGATACATCATCCGATCTAAACCAGATTTATTGTGCATCATCAGTGAGCCCTCGTGGACACATTGATATTGTGGTTTAACATATGACTCCATAGCGCCCCTTAGATTATTCAAATCGTTATATCTTAGTGATACATCATCCGATCTAAACCAGATTTATTGTGCATCATCAGTGAGCCCTCGTGGACACATTGATATGGTGGGCTAACATTTGACTCAAGTGCGTCCCCTAGATTATTCAAACTGTTACATCTCAGTTATACATCATCCGATATTTACCAGATTTATTGTACATCATCAGTGAGCACTTCAACACACATTGATACTGTGGTTTAACAGATAACTCCAGTGCGCCCCCTACATTATTTTTCAAATTGTTACATCTCATTGCTAGATCATCTGATCTGTTCTACATTTACTGTGTGTCACCAGTCAGCACTTCTAAACACGTATATATTGTTGTTATTCGCTAACTGTTCTTGGCAAACGGGTGCTGGATGGGCATGAGAGAGTTCGAGGTGGTGACCGAGCAGATCAGCTGGAGGTCCCGTGGTCGACATAATAAGGTCGGAGCGGCGCTAAGCTGCGAGGGCCTCAATGCTGCTTGCAGCTTTAATTATTATTTTTTTTTTTTTCTTCCCCCCAAAGAAGTGGCCTTTTGGAGGCTTTATCATATACGAAAACTCACCAAATTTGGCGGACTCGTCAGGACTGGTGAAAAATTACGTATTTTGGGGGCGTGGCAAAAATCGCCACAGAAACGGCTCAAGAGCGCCCCCTAGAAATTTTCAAAATACCCTCCGCATTGACCTTAGTTTGACGTAGAATCATGAAATTTGGTACACTTGTCCAACTCACCAAGATGCACAGAAAACCCTCTGGCACCAATGTTGTACAATAAATGGTAAGGCGGCCATTTTGGAACGATGACCAAATTTTCACCCCTTTTTGGCCGTTTACAGCCTCCGCATTTGAACGAACTCCTCCTATGAATTTCGCTCGATTTGGTTCAAACTTGGCCAGTTTCTTCATAAGGCACGGGGGAACAAACGATATCAAAACTGTGCGTTTTCATGCATGCTGAAGGGGCGGGGCCAGACCTCAATGTTGGACATCTCGCCATGAAAAACGAAACGCTTATAGCTCTTACACGAAAACTGTCTAATACATCAAACCTTCAGTGATTGACCCACATCCGGTCCCCTGCAAAACTGTATGGTCAAATCATGACATCACTTAAGCCACGCCCCCTGACAACAGGAAGTGTAAAGTTTTACGTTGAACGGTCCATATCGGATCCCTGTTACCTAATCAGCGTGACATTGTATCCAGTCACCGAAGACATGTTGGTGTAACAAGCTTTCCAGCACTGTTCGTTTTGGGTGGAGCAAGTGGGCGTGGTGACGTGGCGAAGTAAGACGTAACGCCGTCACCATACGTTTGGTTCTAAACTCCACAGATTTGATCTGAGGAGTACCAAAATCATTATGATCGATCATTACCCACCCCTTGAACAGGTGTTTATGCTAATTAGCAAATAGCCTCCATAGCGCCCCCTAGATTATTCAAACTGTTGTATCTCAGTGATACATCATCCGATCTGAACCAGATTTATTGTGCATCATCAGTGAGCCCTTGTGGACACATTGATATGGTGGGCTAACATTTGACTCAAGTGCGCCCCCTACATTATTTCTATAGTTATATCTCAGTGATACATCATCCGATCTGAACCAGATTTATTGTGCATCATCAGTGAGCCCTTGTGGACACATTGATATGGTGGGCTAACATTTGACTCAAGTGCGCCCCCTACATTATTTCTATAGTTATATCTCAGTGATACATCATCCGATCTGAACCAGATTTATTGTGCATCATCAGTGAGCCCTTGTGGACACATTGATATGGTGGGCTAACATTTGACTCAAGTGCGCCCCCTACATTATTTCTATAGTTATATCTCAGTGATACATCATCCGATCTGAACCAGATTTATTGTGCATCATCAGTGAGCCCTTGTGGACACATTGATATGGTGGGCTAACATTTGACTCAAGTGCGCCCCCTACATTATAGAGTCAGAGTCAGAGTCAGAGAGAATTTATTGTCATTTGCACCGCATGTAGTACATGTGTTGAAAACGAGATTATGTACACAGGGTCCCAGTTACATCCAACAACAAATGCAAGAGAAATACAATAATAACATCTAGGATTAACTAAGAGAGACATCACATCAGCTAGTAATACACTAAGCCCTAATGTAGTAGAAAAACATCATTATAAACAGCAGCACGAACATGAGCAGATGGTCACAGATGAACGCAGCAACAAGAAACAGATCAGTACAGTATCAGTATGATGTGACATTTTGCAGTGTTTATTCTTATTATTTATTTATTCATGAGTCTGACAGCCTCAGGGTAGAAGCTGTTTCTCAGTCTAGTGGTTCTACATTTGATACTCCTCAACCTCCGTCCTGTGTTTTATGTTTATAGTTATATCTCAGTGATACATCATCCGATCTGAACCAGATTTATTGTGCTTTATCAGTGGACACTTTGACACACATTGATAATGGTATGTAAAGTTTTACTCCATAGCGCCCCCTATATTATTACTACAGTTATATCTTAGTGATACATTATCCGATCTGCACGAGATTTATTGTGCTTTATCAGTGAACACTTCTACACACATTGATAATGGTATGTAAATTTTTACTCCATAGCGCCCCCTGTATTATTACTACAGTTATATCTTAGTGATACATTATCCGATCTGCACAAGATTTATTGTGCTTTATCAGTGAACACTTCGACACACATTGATAATGGTATGTAAATTTTTACTCCATAGCGCCCCCTATATTATTACTACAGTTATATCTTAGTGATACATTATCCGATCTGCACGAGATTTATTGTGATTCATCAGTGAACACTTCTACACACATTGATAATGGTATGTAAATTTTTACTCCACAGCGCCCCCTATATTATTACTACAGTTATATCTCAGTGATACATTATCCGATCTGTACGAGATTTATTGTGCTTTATCAGTGAACACGTCGACACACATTGATAATGGTATGTAAATTTTTACTCCATAGCGCCCCCTATATTATTACTACAGTTATATCTCAGTGATACATCATCCGATCTGAACCAGATTTATTGTGTATCATCAGTGAGACATTGTGGACACATTGATATTGTGGTTTAACATATGACTCCAGAGCGCCCCCTAGATTACTCAAACTGTTATATCTCAGTGAGACATCATCTGATCTGAACCAGATTTATTGTGTATCATCAATGAGCCCTTGTGGACACATTGACAAGGTGGGCTAAATTTGACTCAAGTGCGCCCCCTACATTATTTCTATAGTTATATCTCAGTGATACATCATCCGATCTGAACCAAATTTATTGTGAATAATCAGTGAGCCCTTGTGGACACATTGATATTGTGGTTTAACATATAACTCCATAGCGCCCCCTAGATTATTCAAACTGTTATATCTCAGTGAGACATCATCCGATCTGAACCAGATTTATCGTGTATCATCAGTGAGACCTTGTGGACACATTGATATTGTGGTTTAACATGTGACTCCAGAGCGCCCCCTAGATTATTCAAACTGTTATATCTCAGTGAGACATCATCCGATCTGAACCAGATTTATTGTGCATCATCAGTGAGCCCTTGTGGACACATTGATATGGTGGGCTAACATTTAACTCAAGTGCGCCCCCTACATTATTTCTATAGTTATATCTCAGTGATACATCATCCGATCTGAACCAGATTTATTGTGCATCATCAGTGAGCCCTTGTGGACACATTGATTTTGTGATTTAACATATAACTCCATAGCGCCCCCTAGATTATTCAAACTGTTATATCTCAGTGAGACATCATCTGATCTGAACCAGATTTATTGTGCGTGTGCACCCCTGGTGCGGAGTAGACACGAGAGACTTCGAAATGGCGACCGAGCGGACGAGCTGGAGCTCGCGCGGTCGCCTCAATAAGGTCCGAGCGGCGCTAAGCTGCGAGGGCCTCAATGCTGCTTGCAGCTTTAATTATTTTTTTTTTTTTTCTTCCCCCCAAAGAAGTGGCCTTTTGGAGGCTTTATCATATACGAAAACTCACCAAATTTGGCGGACTCGTCAGGACTGGTGAAAAATTACGTATTTTGGGGGCGTGGCAAAAATCGCCACAGAAACGGCTCAAGAGCGCCCCCTAGAAATTTTCAAAATACCCTCCGCATTGACCTTAGTTTGACGTAGAATCTTGAAATTTGGTACACTTGTCCAACTCACCAAGATGCACAGAAAACCCTCTGGCACCAATGTTGTACAATAAATGGTAAGGCGGCCATTTTGGAACGATGACCAAATTTTCACCCCTTTTTGGCCGTTTACAGCCTCCGCATTTGAACGAACTCCTCCTATGAATTTCGCTCGATTTGGTTCAAACTTGGCCAGTTTCTTCATAAGGCACGGGGGAACAAACAATATCAAAATTGTGCGTTTTCATGAATGCTGAAGGGGCGGGGCCAGACGTCAAAGTTGGACATCTCGCCATGAAAAACGAAACGCTTACAGCTCTTACACGAAAAAAGTCTAATACATCAAACCTTCAGTTATTGACCCACATCCGGTCCCCCGCAAAACTGTATGGTCAAATCATGACATCACTTAAGCCACGCCCCCTGACAACAGGAAGTGTAAAGTTTTACGTTGAACGGTCCATATCGGACCCCTGTTACCTAATCAGCGTGGCATTGTGTCCAGTGACCGAAGACATGTTGGTGTAACAAGCATTCCAATACTGTTCGTTTTTGGTGGAGCATGTGGGCGTGGCGACGTGGCGAAGTAAGACATAACGCCATCACCATACGTTTGGTTCTAAAATCCACAGATTTGATCCGAGGAGTACCAAAATCAGTATGATCGATCATTGCCCACCCCTTGAACAGGTGTTTATGCTAATTAGCAAATCGCTACAGAAACGGCTCAAGAGCGCCCCCTAGAAATATTCAAAATACCCTCTGCATTGACCTTAGTTTGACGTAGAATCATGAAATTTGGTACACTTGTCCAACTCACCAAGATGCACAGAAAACCCTCTGGCACCAATGTTGTACGATAAATGGTAAGGCGGCCATTTTGGAACGATGACCAAATTTTCACCCCTTTTTGGCCGTTTACAGCCTCTGCATTTCAACGAACTCCTCCTAGGGATTTCGCTCGATTTGATTCAAACTTGGCCAGTTTCTTTATAAGGCACAGGGGAACAAATGTTATCAAAACTGTGCGTTTTAATGCATGCTGAAGGGGCGGGGCCAGACCTCAAAGTTGGACATCTCGCCATGAAAAACGAAACGCTTACAGCTCTTACACGAAAACTGTCTAATACATCAAACCTTCAGTGATTGACCCACATCCGGTCCCCTGCAAAACTATATGGTCAAATCATGACATCACTTAAGCCACGCCCCCTGACAACAGGAAGTGTAAAGTTTTACGTTGAACGGTCCATATCGGATCCCTGTTACCTAATCAGCGTGACATTGTATCCAGTCACCGAAGACATGTTGGTGTAACAAGCTTTCCAGCACTGTTCGTTTTGGGTGGAGCAAGTGGGCGTGGTGACGTGGCGAAGTAAGACGTAACGCCGTCACCATACGTTTGGTTCTAAACTCCACAGATTTGATCTGAGGAGTACCAAAATCATTATGATCGATCATTACCCACCCCTTGAACAGGTGTTTATGCTAATTAGCAAATAGCCTCCATAGCGCCCCCTAGATTATTCAAACTGTTGTATCTCAGTGATACATCATCCGATCTGAACCAGATTTATTGTGCATCATCAGTGAGCCCTTGTGGACACATTGATATGGTGGGCTAACATTTGACTCAAGTGCGCCCCCTACATTATTTCTATAGTTATATCTCAGTGATACATCATCCGATCTGAACCAGATTTATTGTGCATCATCAGTGAGCCCTTGTGGACACATTGATATGGTGGGCTAACATTTGACTCAAGTGCGCCCCCTAGATCATTCAAACTGTTATATCTCAGTGATACATCATCCGATCTGAACCAGATTTATTGTGTATCATCAGTGAGCCCTTGTGGACACATTGATATGGTGGGCTAACATTTGACTCAAGTGCGCCCCCTACATTACTTCTATAGTTATATCTCAGTGATACATCATCCGATCTGAACCAGATTTATTGTGCATCATCAGTGAGCCCTTATGGACACATTGATATGGTGGGCTAACATATGACTCCAGAGCGCTACCTAGATTATTCAAAATGTTATATCTCAGTGATTCATCATCCGATCTGAACCAGATTTATTGTGCATCATCAGTGAGCCCTTGTGGACACATTGATATGGTGGGCTAACATTTGACTCAAGTGCGCCCCCTACATTACTTCTATAGTTATATCTCAGTAATACATCATCCGATCTGAACCAGATTTATTGTGCATCATCAGTGAGACCTTGTGGACACATTGATACAGTATTGTGGTTCAACATATGACTCCAGAGCGCCCCCTAGATTATTCAAACTGTTATATCTCAGTGAGAAATCATCCGATCTGAACCAGATTTATTGTTCATCATCAGTGAGCCCTTGTGGACACATTGATATTGTGGTTTAACATTTGACTCAAGTGCGCCCCCTACATTATTTCTATGGTTATATCTCAGTGATACATCATCCGATCTGAACCAGATTTATTGTGATTCATCAGTGAACACTTCTACACACATTGATAATGTTATGTAAATTTTTACTCCATAGCGCCCCCTATATTATTACTACAGTTATATCTCAGTGATGCATTATCCAATCTGCACGAGATTTATTGTGCTTTATCAGTGAATACTTCGACACACATTGATAATGGTATGTAAATTTTTACTCCATAGCGCCCCCTATATTAATACTACAGTTATATCTTAGTGATACATTATCCGATCTGCACGAGATTTATTGTGCTTTATCAGTGAACACTTCGACACACATTGATAATGGTATGTAAATTTTTACTCCATAGCGCCCCCTATATTATTACTACAGTTATATCTTAGTGATACATTATCCGATCTGCACGAGATTTATTGTGATTCATCAGTGAACACTTCTATACACATTGATAATGGTATGTAAATTTTTACTCCATAGCGCCCCCTATATTATTACTACAGTTATATCTCAGTGATACATTATCCAATCTGCACAAGATTTATTGTGCTTTATCAGTGAACACTTCGACACACATTGATAATGGTATGTACATTTTTACTCCATAGCGCCCCCTATATTATTACTACAGTTATATCTTAGTGATACATTATCCGATCTGCACGAGATTTATTATGATTCATCAGTGAACACTTCTACACACATTGATAATGGTATGTAAATTTTGACTCCATTGCGCCCCCTACATTATGTCTATAGTTATATCTCAGTGATACATCATCCGATCTGAACCAGATTTATTGTGCATCATCAGTGAGTCCTTGTGGACACATTGATATGGTGGGCTAACATTTGACTCAAGTGCGCCCCCTACATCATGTATATAGTTATATCTCAGTGATTCATTAGCCGATCTGAACCAGATTTATTGTGCATCATCAGTGAGACCTTGTGGACACATTGATATGGTGGGCTAACATTTGACTCCAGAGCGCCCCCTAGATTATTCAAACTGTTATATCTCAGTGAGACATCATCCAATCTGAACCAGATTTATTGTGCGTGTGCACCCCTGGTGCGGAGTAGACACGAGAGACTTCGAAATGGCGACCGAGCGGACGAGCTGGAGCTCGCGCGGTCGCCTCAATAAGGTCCGAGCGGCGCTAAGCTGCGAGGGCCTCAATGCTGCTTGCAGCTTTAATTAGGCCCGAAGCAGCGAAGCGCTGCAAGGACCTATTGTAATTGTAGTGTTTATTATTAGGCCCGAAGCAGCGAAGCGCTGCAAGGACCTATTGTAATTGTAGTGTTTATTATTATTATTATTATTAGGCCCGAGCAGCTAAGCGCTGCGAAGGCCTATTGTAATTGTAGTGTTTATTATTTTTATTATTTTTATTCTGTTCCCAAAAGAAGTGGCATTTTGGGGGCTTTATCATATATGAAAACTCACCAAATTTGGCGGACTCGTCAGGACTGGTGAAAAATTACGTATTTTGGGGGCGTGGCAAAAATTGCCACAGAAACGGCTCAAGAGCGCCCCCTAGAAATTTTCAAAATATCCTCCGCATGACCTTAGTTTGACGTAGAATCATGAAATTTGGTACACTTGTCCAACTCACCAAGATATACAGAAAACCCTCTGGCACCAATGTTGTACAATAAATGGGAAGGCGGCCATTTTGGAACGATGACCAAATTTTGACCCCTTTTTGGCCGTTTACAGCCTCTGCATTTGAACGAACTCCTCCTATGAATTTCGCTCGATTTGGTTCAAACTTGGCCAGTTTCTTCATAAGGCATGGGGGAACAAACGACATCAAAATTGTGCGTTTTCATGAATGCTGAAGGGGCGGGGCCAGACGTCAAAGTTGGACATCTCGCCATGAAAAACGAAACGCTTACAGCTCTTACACGAAAAGAGTCTAATACATCAAACCTTCAGTTATTGACCCACATCCGGTCCCCTGCAAAACTGTATGGTCAAATCATGACATCACTTAAGCCACGCCCCCTGACAACAGGAAGTGTAAAGTTTTACTTTGAAAGGTCCATATCGGACCCGTGTTACCTAATCAGCGTGACATTGTGTCCAGTGACTAAAGACATGTTGGTGTAACAAGCTTTCCAGCACTGTTCGTTTTGGGTGGAGCAAGTGGGCGTGGCGACATGGCGAAGTAAGACGTAACGCCATCACCATACGTTTGGATCTAAAATCCACAGATTTGATCCGAGGAGTACCAAAATCAGTATGATCGATCATTGCCCACCCCTTGAACAGGTGTTTATGCTAATTAGCAAATCGCTACAGAAACGGCTCAAGAGCGCCCCCTAGAAATATTCAAAATACCCTCTGCATTGACCTTAGTTTGACGTAGAATCATGAAATTTGGTACACTTGTCCAACTCACCAAGATGCACAGAAAACCCTCTGGCACCAATGTTGTACGATAAATGGTAAGGCGGCCATTTTGGAACGATGACCAAATTTTCACCCCTTTTTGGCCGTTTACAGCCTCTGCATTTCAACGAACTCCTCCTAGGGATTTCGCTCGATTTGATTCAAACTTGGCCAGTTTCTTTATAAGGCACGGGGGAACAAATGTTATCAAAACTGTGCGTTTTCATGCATGCTGAAGGGGCGGGGCCAGACCTCAAAGTTGGACATCTCGCCATGAAAAACGAAACGCTTACAGCTCTTACACGAAAACTGTCTAATACATCAAACCTTCAGTGATTGACCCACATCCAGTCCCCTGCAAAACTGCATGGTCAAGTCATGACATCACTTAAGCCACGCCCCCTGACAACAGGAAGTGTAATGTTTTACGTTGAACGGTCCATATCGGATCCCTGTTACCTAATCAGCGTGACATTGTATCCAGTCACCGAAGACATGGTGGTGTAACAAGCTTTCCAGCACTGTTCGTTTTGGGTGGAGCAAGTGGGCGTGGTGACGTGGCGAAGTAAGACGTAACGCCGTCACCATACGTTTGGTTCTAAACTCCACAGATTTGATCTGAGGAGTACCAAAATCATTATGATCGATCATTACCCACCCCTTGAACAGGTGTTTATGCTAATTAGCAAATAGCCTCCATAGCGCCCCCTAGATTATTCAAACTGTTGTATCTCAGTGATACATCATCCGATCTGAACCAGATTTATTGTGCATCATCAGTGAGCCCTTGTGGACACATTGATATGGTGGGCTAACATTTGACTCAAGTGCGCCCCCTACATTATTTCTATAGTTATATCTCAGTGATACATCATCCGATCTGCACGAGATTTATTATGCTTTATCAGTGAACACTTCGACACACATTGATAATGTTATGTAAATTTTTACTCCATAGCGCCCCCTATATTATTACTACAGTTATATCTTAGTGATACATTATCCGATCTGCACGAGATTTATTATGATTCATCAGTGAACACTTCTACACACATTGATAATGGTATGTAAATTTTTACTCCATAGCGCCCCCTGTATTATTACTACAGTTATATCTTAGTGATACATTATCCGATCTGCACGAGATTTATTGTGCTTTATCAGTGAACACTTCGACACACATTGATAATGTATGTAAATTTTTACTCCATAGCGCCCCCTATATTATTACTACAGTTATATCTTAGTGATACATTATCCGATCTGCACGAGATTTAATGTGATTCATCAGTGAACACTTCTATACACATTGATAATGGTATGTAAATTTTTACTCCATAGCGCCCCCTATATTATTACTACAGTTATATCTCAGTGATACATTATCCAATCTGCACGAGATTTATTGTGCTTTATCAGTGAACACTTCGACACACATTGATAATGGTATGTAAATTTTTACTCCATAGCGCCCCCTATATTATTACTACAGTTATATCTTAGTGATACATTATCCGATCTGCACGAGATTTATTGTGATTCATCAGTGAACACTTCTACACACATTGATAATGGTATGTAAATTTTTACTCCATAGCGCCCCCTATATTATTACTACAGTTATATCTCAGTGATACATTATCCGATCTGCACGAGATTTATTGTGCTTTATCAGTGAACACTTCGACACACATTGATAATGGTATGTAAATTTTTACTCCATAGCGCCCCCTATATTATTACTACAGTTATATCTTAGTGATACATTATCCGATCTGCACGAGATTTATTGTGATTCATCAGTGAACACTTCTACACACATTGATAATGGTATGTAAATTTTTACTCCATAGCGCCCCCTATATTATTACTACAGTTATATCTCAGTGATACATTATCCGATCTGCACGAGATTTACTATGCTTCATCAGTGAGACCTTGTGGACACATTGATATTGTGGTTTAACATATGACTCAAGAGCGCCCCCTAGATTATTCAAATCGTTATATCTCAGTGATACATCATCCGATCTAAACCAGATTTATTGTGCATCTTCAGTGAACACTTCGATACACATTGATAATGGTATGTAAATTTTTACTCCATAACGCCCCCTATATTATTTCTACAGTTATATCTTAGTGATACATTATCCGATCTGCATGAGATTTATTGTGATTCATCAGTGAACACTTCTACACACATTGATAATGGTATGTAAATTTATACTCCATAGCGCCCCCTATATTATTACTACAGTTATATCTCAGTGATACATTATCCGATCTGCACAAGATTTACTATGCTTCATCAGTGAGACCTTGTGGACACATTGATATTGTGGTTTAACATATGACTCAAGAGCGCCCCCTAGATTATTCAAATCATTATATCTCAGTGATACATCATCCGATCTAAACCAGATTTATTGTGTATCATCAGTGAGCCCTCGTGGACACATTGATATTGTGGTTTAATATATGACTCCAGAGTGCCCCTTACATTATTCAAATCGTTATATCTTAGTGATACATCATCCGATCTAAACCAGATTTATTGTGCATCATCAGTGAGCCCTCGTGGACACATTGATATGGTGGGCTAACATTTGACTCAAGTGCGTCCCCTAGATTATTCAAACTGTTATATCTCAGTTATACATCATCCGATATTTACCAGATTTATTGTACATCATCAGTGAGCACTTCAACACACATTGATACTGTGGTTTAACAGATAACTCCAGTGCGCCCCCTACATTATTTTTCAAACTGTTACATCTCATTGCTAGATCATCTGATCTGTTCTACATTTACTGTGTGTCACCAGTCAGCACTTCTAAACACGTATATATTGTTGTTATTCGCTAACTGTTCTTGGCAAACGGGTGCTGGATGGGCATGAGAGAGTTCGAGGTGGTGACCGAGCAGATCAGCTGGAGGTCCCGTGGTCGACACAATAAGGCCAGAGCGGCGCTAAGCTGCGAGGGCCTCAATGCTGCTTGCAGCTTTAATTAGGCCCGAAGCAGCGAAGCTCTGCTGAAGGCCTATTGTAATTGCAGGATTTCTTCATTATTATTATTCTTCTTCCGTCACTTCGCGCGGCCGTTTGGGGCCTTTAACATATTCAAAAACTCACCAAACTTCACCCAAAATTGTCCCCCAACGAAAATTTTATGAATCTGGTGTAATCGCAAGTGGGCGTGGCCTAACTGCTCAACAGCGCCCCCTAACGTGAGTTGGGGAAAACCGTAAGTCGTAGAGATCTGAAACTCGGAACATATGTAGATCTCCCCAATTCAAGAAAAAAAGTACATTGGGGGTACCCTCTAAAATGCACAGGTAGGCGGCCATTTTGGGTCAAAGGTCAAATTTTGGTCATTTTTCAGTTTTACTCATGTCGAACTTTGACGAACTCCTTCTCAGGCGTTCGACCTATCGGCTTCAAACTTGGTCAGAATGCAGTTAAGGCATGGGCCTTTAAAAGTTATCAAAAAAATTGACTTTTCGTATATGTTCAGGGGGCGTAGTGGAGCGGTGAACTTGGCGTACTCGCCGAAACAAACGAAACGCTATAACTTTGACATTTAAAGGTCTATTGACACCATGCTTTATCCTAGAATAATGAAACTTGGTACACATATGTATCTCATCAGGAGCTACAAAAAAGTCTCTTGGAGCAATGGTCCAAAGCCAACAGGAAGTCGGCCATTTTAGGTCAAAGTCACAATTTGGTCTATTTCATTTACGTCATATCTGAGCGAACTCGTCCTAGAGCTTTCGAGATCCAGGCGTCAAACTCGGTCAGCACTATCTTGAGGCATTGAAGGTCAAAAGTTATCAAAAGAATTTTTCTAAGTCAAAGCATGTGGGCGTGGCCTTAGGTCAAAGTCAAATTTGGTCTATTTCATTTACGTCATATCTGAGCGAACTCGTCCTAGAGCTTTCGAGATCCAGGGGTCAAACTCAGTCAGCACTATCTTGAGGCATTGAAGGTCAAAAGTTATCAAAAGAATTTTTCTATGTCAAAGCATGTGGGCGTGGCCAAGCCTCAAATCTGGCCATTTTCCATGAAACATCAATTACGTCATATCTGAGCGAACTCGTCCTAGAGCTTTCGAGATCCAGGCGTCAAACTCGGTCAGCACTATCTTGAGGCATTGAAGGTCAAAAGTTATCAAAATAATTTTTCTATGTCAAAGCATGTGGGCGTGGCCAAGCCTCAAATCTGGCCTTTCTCCATGAAACATCAAGCTAAAATAACTTCCTAATATAAGCTCACAGCTACACCAAATTCACTAAGATCTATATTTATCCATCCCTCGACAGGACTGCAGTCCAATATGTAGTGGGCGTGGCCTGATTCTTCCAGAGCGCCCCCTAGAATTTATTTTAAAAATCAGCCCCCAGCCATGCTTTATCCCAGAATTATGAAACGTGGTATACATGTGTAAATTGTCAGGACCTACAAAAAAGTATCTTGGAACCCTGGTCCAAAACCAACAGGAAGTCGGCCATTTTGGATCAAAAGGTAGTTTTGGTCATAAATTTCACACCTTTCTGGTGGTTTAAAGCCACTCTATCTCTCACGCCCTTGACATAGTCAAGATGATCCTGTGCTAGAAGACAGATAATACATTGATCTGATGTATTTTAAAACACTTGAAGGTTTTGTTGGAGGATGTGGGCGTGGTTGTGGCAGCATGGCGAATACAAGACCAGCAGGCGATGCTAGAGCTCTGGAGTTTGCATGTGATTTTGAATATTTGGCAAATGCGCAACCTTAATCGCGACTGGGCGGACTAGCTAGAGTTCCCACGCTCACCACAATAAGGCCGGAGCGGCGCTAAGCTGCTTCGGGCCTCAACGCCGCTTGCGGCTTTAATTAGGCCCGAAGCAGCGAAGCGCTGCAAGGACCTATTGTAATTGTAGTGTTTATTATTATTATTAGGCCCGAAGCAGCGAAGCGCTGCAAGGACCTATTGTAATTGTAGTGTTTATTAGGCCCGAAGCAGCGAAGCGCTGCAAGGACCTATTGTAATTGTAGTGTTTATTATTATTATTATTATTTTTTTTTTTTTTTCTTCCCCCCAAAGAAGTGGCCTTTTGGAGGCTTTATCATATACGAAAACTCACCAAATTTGGCGGACTCGTCAGGACTGGTGAAAAATTACGTATTTTGGGGGCGTGGCAAAAATCGTCACAGAAACGGCTCAAGAGCGCCCCCTAGAAAATTTCAAAATACCCTCCGCATTGACCTTATTTTGACGTAGAATCATGAAATTCGGTACACTTGTCCATCTCACCAAGATGCACAGAAAACCCTCTGGCACCAACGTTGTACAATAAATGGGAAGGCGGCCATTTTGAAACGATGACCAAATTTTCACCCCTTTTTGGCCGTTTACAGCCTCCGCATTTGAACGAACTCCTCCTATGAATTTCGCTCGATTTGGTTCAAACTTGGCCAGTTTCTTCATAAGGCACAGGGGAACAAACAATATCAAAATTGTGCGTTTTCATGAATGCTGAAGGGGCGGGGCCAGACGTCAAAGTTGGACATCTCGCCATGAAAAACGAAACGCTAACAGCTCTTACACGAAAAAAGTCTAATACATCAAACCTTCAGTTATTGACCCATATCCGGTCCCCCGCAAAACTGTATGGTCAAATCATGACATCACTTAAGCCACGCCCCCTGACAACAGGAAGTGTAAAGTTTTACATTGAACGGTCCATATCGGACCCCATTTACCTAATCCGCGTGGCATTGTGTCCAGTGACCGAAGACATGTTGGTGTAACAAGCATTCCAATACTGTTCGTTTTTGGTGGAGCATGTGGGCGTGGCGTAGTGGCGAAGTAAGACATAACGCCATCACCATACGTTTGGTTCTAAAATCCACAGATTTGATCCGAGGAGTACCAAAATCAGTATGATCGATCATTGCCCACCCCTTGAACAGGTATTTATGCTAATTAGCAAATCGCTACAGAAACGGCTCAAGAGCGCCCCCTAGAAATATTCAAAATACCCTCCGCATTGACCTTAGTTTGACGTAGAATCATGAAATTTGGTACACTTGTCCAACTCACCAAGATGCACAGAAAACCCTCTGGCACCAATGTTGTACGATAAATGGTAAGGCGGCCATTTTGGAACGATGACCAAATTTTCACCCCTTTTTGGCCGTTTACAGCCTCTGCATTTCAACGAACTCCTCCTAGGGATTTCGCTCGATTTGATTCAAACTTGGCCAGTTTCTTTATAAGGCACGGGGGAACAAATGTTATCAAAACTGTGCGTTTTCATGCATGCTGAAGGGGCGGGGCCAGACCTCAAAGTTGGACATCTCGCCATGAAAAACGAAACGCTTATAGCTCTTACACGAAAACTGTCTAATACATCAAACCTTCAGTGATTGACCCACATCCGGTCCCCTGCAAAACTGTATGGTCAAATCATGACATCACTTAAGCCACGCCCCCTGACAACAGGAAGTGTAAAGTTTTACGTTGAACGGTCCATATCGGATCCCTGTTACCTAATCAGCGTGACATTGTATCCAGTCACCAAAGACATGTTGGTGTAACAAGCTTTCCAGCACTGTTCGTTTTGGGTGGAGCAAGTGGGCGTGGTGACATGGCGAAGTAAGACGTAACGCCGTCACCATACGTTTGGTTCTAAACTCCACAGATTTGATCTGAGGAGTACCAAAATCATTATGATCGATCATTACCCACCCCTTGAACAGGTGTTTATGCTAATTAGCAAATACCCTCCATAGCGCCCCCTAGATTATTCAAACTGTTGTAGCTCAGTGATACATCATCCGATCTGAACCAGATTTATTGTGCATCATCAGTGAGCCCTTGTGGACACATTGATATAGTGAGCTAACATTTGACTCAAGTGCGCCCCCTACATTATTTCTATAAATATATCTCAGTGATACATCATCCGATCTGAACCAGATTTATTGTGCATCATCAGTGAGCCCTTGTGGACACATTGATATGGTGGGCTAACATTTGACTCAAGTGCGCCCCCTACATTATTTCTATAGTTATATCTCAGTGATACATTATCCGATCTGAACTAGATTTATTGTGCATCATCAGTGAGCCCTTGTGGACACATTGATATGGTGGGCTAACATATGACTCAAGAGCGCCCCCTAGATTATTCAAACTGTTATATCTCAGTGATACATCATCCGATCTGAACCAGATTTATTGTGCATCATCAGTGAGCCCTTGTGGACACATTGATATGGTGGGCAAACATTTGACTCAAGTGCGCCCCCTACATTACTTCTATAGTTATATCTCAGTGATACATCATCCGATCTGAACCAGATTTATTGTGCATCATCAGTGAACACTTTGACACACATTGATAATGTTATGTAAATTTTTACTCCATAGCGCCCCCTATATTATTACTACAGTTATATCTCAGTGATACATTATCCGATCTGCACGAGATTTATTGTGCTTTATCAGTGAACACTTCGACACACATTGATAATGTTATGTAAATTTTTACTCTATAGCGCCCCCTATATTATTACTACAGTTATATCTTAGTGATACATTATCCGATCTGCACGAGATTTATTGTGATTCATCAGTGAACACTTCTACACACATTGATAATGGTATGTAAATTTTTACTCCATAGCGCCCCCTGTATTATTACTACAGTTATATCTTAGTGATACATTATCCGATCTGCACAAGATTTATTGTGCTTTATCAGTGAACACTTCGACACACATTGATAATGGTATGTAAATTTTTACTCCATAGCGCCCCCTATATTATTACTACAGTTATATCTTAGTGATACATTATCCGATCTGCACGAGATTTATTGTGATTCATCAGTGAACACTTCTACACACATTGATAATGGTATGTAAATTTTTACTCCACAGCGCCCCCTATATTATTTCTACAGTTATATCTCAGTGATACATTATCCGATCTGTACGAGATTTATTGTGCTTTATCAGTGAACACGTCGACACACATTGATAATGGTATGTAAATTTTTACTCCATAGCGCCCCCTATATTATTACTACAGTTATATCTCAGTGATACATCATCCGATCTGAACCAGATTTATTGTGTATCATCAGTGAGACATTGTGGACACATTGATATTGTGGTTTAACATATGACTCCAGAGCGCCCCCTAGATTACTCAAACTGTTATATCTCAGTGAGACATCATCTGATCTGAACCAGATTTATTGTGTATCATCAATGAGCCCTTGTGGACACATTGACAAGGTGGGCTAAATTTGACTCAAGTGCGCCCCCTACATTATTTCTATAGTTATATCTCAGTGATACATCATCCGATCTGAACCAAATTTATTGTGAATAATCAGTGAGCCCTTGTGGACACATTGATATTGTGGTTTAACATATAACTCCATAGCGCCCCCTAGATTATTCAAACTGTTATATCTCAGTGAGACATCATCCGATCTGAACCAGATTTATCGTGTATCATCAGTGAGACCTTGTGGACACATTGATATTGTGGTTTAACATGTGACTCCAGAGCGCCCCCTAGATTATTCAAACTGTTATATCTCAGTGAGACATCATCCGATCTGAACCAGATTTATTGTGCATCATCAGTGAGTCCTTGTGGACACATTGATAAGGTGGGCTAACATTTGACTCAAGTGCGCCCCCTACATTATTTCTATAGTTATATCTCAGTGATACATCATCCGATCTGAACCAGATTTACTGTGAATCATCATTGAGACATTGTGGACACATTGATATTGTGGTTTAACATATGACTCCAGAGCGCCCCCTAGATTATTCAAACTGTTATATCTCAGTGATACATCATCCGATCTGAACCAGATTTATTGTGCATCATCAGTGAGCCCTTGTGGACACATTGATATGGTGGGCTAACATTTAACTCAAGTGCGCCCCCTACATTATTTCTATAGTTATATCTCAGTGATACATCATCCGATCTGAACCAGATTTATTGTGCATCATCAGTGAGCCCTTGTGGACACATTGATTTTGTGATTTAACATATAACTCCATAGCGCCCCCTAGATTATTCAAACTGTTATATCTCAGTGAGACATCATCTGATCTGAACCAGATTTATTGTGCGTGTGCACCCCTGGTGCGGAGTAGACACGAGAGACTTCGAAATGGCGACCGAGCGGACGAGCTGGAGCTCGCGCGGTCGCCTCAATAAGGTCCGAGCGGCGCTAAGCTGCGAGGGCCTCAATGCTGCTTGCAGCTTTAATTAGGCCCGAAGCAGCGAAGCTCTGCTGAAGGCCTATTGTAATCGCTCGATTTCTTCATTATTATTATTATTATTATTCTTCTTCCGTCACTTCGCGCGGCCGTTTGGGGCCTTTAACATATTCAAAAACTCACCAAACTTCACCCAAAATTGTCCCCCAATGAAAATTTTATGAATCTGGTGTAATCGCAAGTGGGCGTGGCCTAACTGCTCAACAGCGCCCCCTAACGTGAGTTGGGGAAAACCGTAAGTCGTACAGATCTGAAACTCGGTACATATGTAGATCTCCCCAATTCAAGAAAAAAAGTACATTGGAGGTACCCTCTAAAATGCACAGGTAGGCGGCCATTTTGGGTCAAAGGTCAAATTTTGGTCATTTTTCAGTTTTACTCATGTCGAACTTTGACGAACTCCTTCTCAGGCGTTCGACCTATCGGCTTCAAACTTGGTCAGAATGCAGTTAAGGCATGGGCCTTTAAAAGTTATCAAAAAAATTGACTTTTCGTATATGTTCAGGGGGCGTGGTGGAGCGGTGAACTTGGCGTACTCGCCGAAACAAACGAAACGCTATAACTTTGACATTTAAAGGTCTATTGACACCATGCTTTATCCTAGAATAATGAAACTTGGTACACATATGTATCTCATCAGGAGCTACAAAAAAGTCTCTTGGAGCAATGGTCCAAAGCCAACAGGAAGTCGGCCATTTTAGGTCAAAGTCACAATTTGGTCTATTTCATTTACGTCATATCTGAGCGAACTCGTCCTAGAGCTTTCGAGATCCAGGCGTCAAACTCGGTCAGCACTATCTTGAGGCATTGAAGGTCAAAAGTTATCAAAAGAATTTTTCTATGACAAAGCATGTGGGCGTGGCCTTAGGTCAAAGTCACAATTTGGTCTATTTCATTTACGTCATATCTGAGCGAACTCGTCCTAGAGCTTTCGAGATCCAGGCGTCAAACTCGGTCAGCACTACCTTGAGGCATTGAAGGTCAAAAGTTATCAAAATAATTTTTCTATGTCAAAGCATGTGGGCGTGGCCAAGCCTCAAATATGGCCATTCTCCATGAAACATCAAGCTAAAATAACTTCCTAATATAAGCTCCCAGCTTCACCAAACTCACTGACATCGATCCTTGTTCACCCCCCTGCAGGATTCCATTGTAATACTTGGTGGGCGTGGCCTAATTCCTCAACAGCACCCTCTAGAATATTTAAAAAAAACAGCCCCCAGCCATGCTTTATCCCAGAATAATGAAACTTGGTACACATGTGTATCTCATCAGGAGCTACAAAAAAGTCTCTTGGAGCAATGGTCCAAAGCCAACAGGAAGTCGGCCATTTTAGGTCAAAGTCACAATTTGGTCTATTTCATTGACGTCATATCTGAGCGAACTCGTCCTAGAGCTTTCGAGATCCAGGCGTCAAACTCGGTCAGCACTACCTTGAGGCATTGAAGGTCAAAAGTTATCAAAATAATTTTTCTATGTCAAAGCATGTGGGCGTGGCCAAGCCTCAAATCTGGCCATTCTCCATGAAACATCAAGCTAAAATAACTTCCTAAT
>JBBPBX010035155.1:6281-32214 GCA_038048925.1 Garcialebias charrua
TATACTGTATGAATGTTTCTGTTCAGTGCCTTGAGATGACTTCTGTTGTGACTTAGTGCTATATGGGAGCTGAGATGGAGCAGAGGCAGGGCAGCCAATCTGGGACCCAAAAGCCCCTGGATCGATCCTCAGTCATTCCTACATGTCGTGGTCTCTCTAAGCAAGACACCCAATCCCAATTGCTCCCCGGGCACCCACACAGCTATCCACTGTCCAACCTGGGTACATCCCAGGTGTGATAGGTTTACTGCAGAGACTAATTTTGCCATTGTATGGGAACATACAGTACAAAGATGAAAACACAGCACTTATTATTATTATTATTATTATTATTATTATTATTATTATTATTATTATTATTATTATTATTATTATTATTATCATAAATTAACTGAATTTAAATAAATTTATGTAAAGAAAATAAGTTGTACAATGATCTGTTATCTTTTAAACCTGATTGTATTTATTGCATTGAATCATAAATGCAATAAACAGAACCCAATCCTCAACAAAAAAAAAAGAGAAATTTATGAACTGATTCATGTGCCGGACTGAAGTCACCGGCCCGTGGGATGCCAGCTGAATAGCCCTGCTCTAAATTGTCCCTAGGTGTGAGTGAGAGAGGGAATGGTTGTTTGTCTCTATGTCCCTGTGGTGGACCTGTCCAGGGTGTCACCTGCCTTTGCACAGAGACTGCTGAATATGGGCGCCTGTGACACCCATGACCTGAAAAAGAAAAAGCGGACAAAGATAATGGATGGAAGGATGAACTCCAAATACATACCTACAAGTATTAGTAGTAGCAGTGGCGGCTGGTGAATTTTTGTCCAGGAGGGGCGCTATATAATGAAACCTGAGCCTGACGCTCCCATGGCCTCTGGCATAATTTGTGTCAAGAAAAAAATAATTATTCTCAGTGGCTTGTGTTTAAAGGTTTACTTAAAAATGAAACATGCACATTAAAAAAGTAACCAAAAACAACGTATCCAAGAGTTGGTAATTAAACAGAAATAGAGCTAGGGAGACACCCTGATGCATGCTGAATAATCCAGGTAGAAAAATCTAAAAAAGCTAAGTCTGGTCCTCTGGACATTCAAAATACAAAACAAAACAAAGCAAAAAAACTGTAGAAACGTTTCGTCTTTCGTCCGAAAAACTTCCTCAGTCTGAGAAGCTGTATTCAGCTCCATCTTATAAATAGCACCCTCTCACAGTGGATCAACCAGTTGGCTGATGACAGCCAAAACCAGCTGCTCACATGATCAAGGAGGACCATCACGCCAAAATTACACCACACGCGTTGCGGCTCCGCCCCGCTCCGGTCCGACCTCCGCAGCAAATACGCACCCATTATAATCAATGACAGAGTTTACACTGGCTCCGCACGGCGGCGGCGAGCTGCGGAGAGCGGACGGCAGTCCGTCAAAATTAGAAATTTTTCTATTTCTGCCGGACGCCGGAGCTGTGCCGGAGTCAACTTTTGAAGATTACGTCGCACCAACAGGAAAAGGAACGAGCACAACTTCCGTATTTACAAAATAAAATCACCACGGGCGGACTTAATCCTAGCTCTATACGGATTTATTTGTACAAAAATGCTGTCAAACTATCATTTATGACTACGCCTACAAACGCAATACAAGAAATAAATAAATAAAGTATTTTATTCTGAAATGTAATACATCACTTCCTGTTGCTCAAACCATGTCCTGTCGCTCATTTACGAGAGAAGATCAAGGCAGCAGTCTCTACTGTTGTTCTCCTTCTTCCACCGAATGAATTGTTTTGTTCTGACTTACTTATTTATCACTTGATTTATCGCGCGATCCCGCAAATCCCGCGCATGCGTCTAGGAGCGGCGCATGCAGGCGGACCTGAGCTGAGCGGAGGTAGTGGAAATTGGAGTTTGAGACGCTCAGCTGCGACCTGCGGAGCGGAGCGGACCGTATGTAGTGTAATTTTGGGGTCAGCCTAACGATGGATCGTTAGCACCCTGATGGTTTTTTGCTATTCACAGAGGGCTGAGTGATACTAGCAATAACAGCATTGTAAGAGGGGGACAGTTGAACCCGGAGGCCTCCACCTCTGTTTAATGATGGATGGTTTCTTTTCACAAAGATGGCCTCCTTTACTCCTCTCTCAAACCATTGTTCCTCTCTATCAAGGATGTGAACATCTTCATCCCTGAAAGAGTGACCGCTGGCCTGGAGATGAGTGTAGACCACAGAGTCCTGACCTGATGATGTTGATCTTCTGTGCTGGGCCATCCTTTTGGCCAGTGGCTGTTTAGTTTCCCCGATATAAGACTGATCACAGCCCTCCTGACACTGAACAGCACACACAATATTACCGTACTTTTCGGCATAAAAGTCGCTTCTGTGTATAAGTCGCTTTGTCCAATCATTGGCAATAATTTAAAAAAATCCATAAATATGTCGCTTCGCCCTATAAGTCGCCTCTATTATGCGTCACCGCTACGCGACGGGTCAGCGCCTCATTTGCCCTGCTGAAAATGGCGGCCACAGAAGCGAGCCTGCAGGAAGGACTTTACAAGATTAACACAGTAAAAATAATTATTTGTTTGCTGAGAAAAAAATTATTTCTTAGCTGACATTATAGCACAAGGGTTCCTGAGCTTAACCGTTCCTTAATCAATTCACAAAATGGTCAAATCTGCTGGATTATAAATTGTTTCGGTTTGACGTCTTCCAAACGGTCGCGTGCGCTACGAAAATAAATTATAAATAAATCGAATTTTATCTCAAATGTCTTATACAGGGCAACAGTTTGTAAATTAAACCCATATAATTACACTCTGTAAGCCTAAAAAATATCAGCCGAGTGGTTTAAGAGCTATTAATTACGATATACACGGAAATAAATCGAAGCAACTCGACACGGTTGCATCTCTAAAAAAACAAATTTTATCTCAAATGTCTTATACAGGGCAACAGTTTGTAAATTAAACCAGTCTTAGACTGGTTTAAATCTTTCTTCTCAATAGGATGGAATGTGTTAGTCTTGGCAATGCCACTTCCCAGACTGTCTGTGTCTCCTGTGGTGTCCCTCAAGGGTCAATTCTGGGGCCCCTGCTATTTTCCCTTTACATGCTGCCTTTAGGTCAAATTATTAATCAGTTCAACATTTCTTTTCACTGTTATGCCGACGATACACAGCTTTACATCAGGACTGGAGCATCATCATCATCACCATTGTCATCTCCATCTTCACTCACTGCCCTCTCTACCTGCCTGGAGGAAATAAGGGCATGGATGAATCAGAACTTTCTTCAATTAAACTGCTCCAAGACTGAGGCCATACTGATTGGCACCCCTCACCAGGTACAAACATCAACTATAACAACAATTTCCTTTTCTGGACAAGACATCCCCCTCTCCACCTCTGTTACAAATCTTGGAATAAAAATGGACTCTCATCTTACATTTGAAAATCACATTAAGCATCTGTTTAAAACCTGCTTCTTCCATCTTCGAAACATCTCCAGACTTCGCCCATCTCTAACTTTTTCTGATGCTGAGAAACTCGTCCATGCCTTTGTCTCCTCCAGGCTCGACTACTGCAACTCCCTGTTTATTGGAATCCCTGGCAAAAACCTTCAGAAGCTTCAATATATTCAAAACAGTGCAGCAAGGATTTTATTGAGAGCTCGTAAATTTGAACATATTACACCCATTCTCCATAACCTCCATTGGCTTCCTGTCACCTACAGAATTCAGTACAAAACTGCTCTCATTACACACCAATGCTTACACAGAACTTCACCTGACTATCTAAAGGACATTCTTGCACCATATTCATCCACCCGGTCTCTACGTTCACAGAACAGTAATCTCCTTCACCTTCCACAAACCAAATTAAGGACCATGGGAGACCGGGCATTCAGTGTGGCTGCCCCCCGCCTCTGGAACTCCCTTCCTGACTACCTGAGAGCTCCACAGTCACTGGTTAACGTTAAACAAGGCTTAAAGACCTTTCTTTTTAAGCGAGCCTACTCTGCCTCCACATGATTTTATCTTTGATCTTAGTTGATATTATCATTGTTTTTAATTGATTTTATTATTGATTTTTGTTGTTTTATCATTGATTTTACGTGATTTTATCTCTTGTTTTATTTTGATCATTGATTTTAGTTGCACTTTGTAGCACTTTGAGATTTTTGTTAATGAAAAGTGTGTTACAAGTTAAATTCATTATTATTATTAAACCCATATACAGTAATTACACTCTGTAAGCCTAAAAAATATCCGTCGAGTGGTTTAAGAGCTGTTTATCTAAACAGTAGGTATCTGTTTATAGCTAACCGCTAACAACAAAGCTAAAAGAGCGATTTTTTTATAGCTCTAAACATCTTCTGCAGCTAACAGTTTGTAAATGACCACCAAATAATTACGCTCTGTAAGTTTCAAGAAAATCTGCGGTATGGTTTCTGAGTTATCTTGCTAAAAAAAAAAACTAAAAAAACATAGCTAATAGTAGTTACCTCCAGAGCAGGAGGCCGGGCAGCGACAGAGTTAGTCCGAGCAGAGGAGGCTTTTTTCGGACACATGAGCTAGAAATGGTTGGTGTACTCTCTGGAAGTGTCCCCCTAGTGGACAAAAGTGGTACTGCACCATTTTATTGCCAAAATGAAAAACTGTCATATCTGAGACAAAAATGGGTCTAAAAATATGGGAAAAAAATCCATTAATATGTCACTTTGCCGTATAAGTCGCAGGACATGCAAATTAGTAAAAAAAAAAAGTGACTTATATGCCGAAAAGTACGGTACTCTGTTTGTGCCGGGGGACTGGATCTTTGGGATGAACCAGTCTTTGCCGTAATGTATTTTGGGGTTTAAAAGCCACTGGGACGTTGTGTTTAGAAAATAAACGTCTCAATGTCTCTGAAACTCCCGCAACATACGGAATGACCACTGGTCTGGGTCTGGGTTCCTTCTTTTCACCTGATGGCTGGCTGGAGTCCTGTTTGGGTTTCTTCTCTGCTTTCAGGAAGGCCCAGTTAGGATATCCACATTTCTCTAGAGCCTGTTTTGTGTGTGATTTCTCCTTCTGTCTGGCTCCTGAGTTAGTGGGGACGCTGTCTGCTCTGTGATACAGAGTCCTGATGACTCCTAACTTGTGCTCCAGAGGGTGATGGGAGTCAAACTGTAAATACTGGTCTGTGTGGGTGGGTTTGCGGTACACCTCAGTTTGCAAATTTCCTCTATCAGAAACTGAGACCTCACAGTCCAAGAAAGCCAACCTGCCATTTTTTACATCTTCTCGTGTGAACTTGATATATTTATCCACAGAGTTGATGTGATCAGTGAAATGTTGGACTTCCTGAGATTTAATTTTAACCCAGGTGTCGTCAACATACCTGAACCAATGACTTGGTGGTCTCCCTGAAAAGGATGTCAAGGCTCTCTTTTCTACCTCCTCCATGTACAGGTTGGCAACAATAGGAGAAACTGGAGACCCCATAGCACACCCATGTTTCTGCCTATAATATTGCTCCCCATATGTGAAGTAGGTTGACTGCAGGCACAGTTTCAAGAGTTGACACAGTTGCTCTGTGGAAAGTGTGGTCCTGCTGTTCAGCAGCAGCTCTACTTTGAGTTTCTTCCAAATAAATCACTCTACCTCGAAGGCAAAGTCCAACCCCCCTGCATAGAAAACATGTTTCAACCACCTGTATCTGCAACCTTTTTTTTTTTTTTGTCACTACCTAAAGTTTGTAATTATAGGTGATGGTGGAACATAGACCAACCGGTAAAACAGAGCTTTTCCTTACACCTCTGCTCCCTCTTCACCACAATGGACAGGTATGGTACAGAGTCCGCAATACTGCGGAAGATGGAACAGTCAGTCTTACAATATCATGCTCCATTCTTCCCTCACTAATAAACAAAATCCAGAGATAAAATCATCTACTTGAGGAAGCACCTCATCACCAACCCAGAGAGGGCAATCCACCCTTTCTGACTGAGGACCATTGTTCTTAGATTTGAAGATGCTGATCCTCATCCCAACCACATCACACTCAGGTGTGAACCACTCCAGTGAGGGTTGGAGATCATGGTCCAACAACACTAACAGGGCCACATCATCTGCAAATAGCAGAGACAGAATCCTGTGGCCACCAATCCAGGCTCTCTTTGTACCTTTGTTACACCAAGAAATTCCATCCATAAAAGTAATGAAAATAATCCATCTTCAACCCTGAATTGATTTGACTGCCAATTCTTGCAATACTTGTATAAGGACTGAATGACCTGTAATACCAGATCCCAATCTCATACTCATGGAGCATCCACCACAGCGAACTCTACCTTGAGGAACATAGTTTAATGCCTTCTCCAAATCAACAAAACCCATCTAGACTGGTTGGACAAACTCCCATGTACACTTAACGCCAAATTTACACTACATGCGTTCCGGCTCCGCCCCGCTCCGGTCCGACCTCCGCAGCAAATACGCACCCATTATAATCAATGACAGAGTTTATACTTGCTCCGCACGGCGGCGGGGAGCAGCGGCGAGCAGATGGCAGTCCGTCAAAATTAGAACAGATCCTATTTCTGCCGGATGCCGGAGCTGTGCCGGAGTCAACTTTCAAAGATTACGTCGCACCAACAAGAAAAGGAACGAGCACAACATCCGTATTTACAAAATAAAATCACCACGGGCGGACTAATCCTAGCTCTATACGGATTTATTTGTACAAAAATGCTGTCAAACTATCATTTATGACTACGCCTACAAACGCAATACAAGAAATAAATTAAAAAAGTATTTTATTCTGAAATGTAATACATCACTTCCTGTTGCTCAAACCATGTCCTGTCGCTCATTTACGAGAGAAGATCAAGGCAGCAGTCTCTACTGTTGTTCTCCTTCTTCCACCGAAATGAATTGTTTTGTTCTGACTTACTTATTTATCACTTGATTTATCGCGCAATCTCGCAATTCCCGCGCATGCGTCTCGGAGTGGCGCATCCAGGCGGACCTGAGCGGAGCGGAGGTAGTGGAAACTGGACTCGCTCAGCTGCAACCTGGGGAGCGGGGCGGAGCCGGAACGCATGTAGTGTAAATTTGGCGTAAGTAACCCTAGTGAGGGTAAAGATTTGGTCCAGTGTTCCATGACCACGCAGTTCAATTTCAATTAATTTTATTTATGTAGAGCCATATAACAACAAAGTTGTCTCAGGGCACTTAACAGGAACATTCACATACATAGAAAATTCAATTAGTAAAGTTCTCTATCTATCATGGTGTCGTTTGTAGGACCCCGAAGTGGCAGACCGTGAAAGAGTACACAACAACCAGGTATACAAAAATAAGTTTCTTTATTTACAGGTGCAGTTGGAGGGAAAAAGCTGGAAGAGAAGGGAGTAGAGGTGAGTATCCAATCTTGTTGTTTTGATGCTTGAATCTTGAAGTAATTGGAATTGTCTTACTTGTAGTTCCCTTATCAGTCATGTCACTCGGTGCAACATAATGCTATGGGAATTGCACCCCTGCGCGATTACCTGAAGGAATACAATCACGCCTTTACGGCAGGGGCGTCAGCGTCACGCCAGAGACCCCCCCCCTCTGGGTACTCAAGGCGCTGACGCCCATCCATCAATCTCTTATTGCCCTTCACCTCGCTTAAAACCTGAACTTCGTGGGACTTCTCTGTTGTCGCATCGCTCGATCAGAGGTGAGCTTGCTCCTTACACTGAGCGTACAGAGAAATTTTCCTGCGTACTGCTGGGCTGACGAAAGCTAGTCCAGCGTTTTTCTACTTAACTCGAAGTTTTCTTCTCTCTCCGCAGTTGTTTCGTTCGACGGCGCTAACTGCGTCACAACACTCCTTGCTAACCATTAGCAGGCTGGCCAGCGAAAGCAAGACGATGGAGGAGACGTCTTCAAACAAAAGGAAACTAGGAACGGACTCTACGCTTCTTGTCTCCGGACGTGGCTCCCGAGAAGGGAAAACGGAGGACAAAGATTCTGAAGAAAACCAGCAGGACCGCGAGCCCTCGCATGCGCCACAGTGGCTGCGGCTACTCCCTTTCGGCGACGGACACCCACGAGGCCTGTCCTGTCTGCCTAGGGATTCTGCACACAAGAAAAGTGTTGGAATCCCCCGACTCCTGCTCCCACTTCTGTCGGATGCCGGCGGTAGTGAGGAAACGCTACGCAGACGCATTGGCTAAATCCATGGCGAAGGCTGCGGCGCTGAAGGCCGCATGCCTCAAAGAGCTGCCCGCTCCCAAACCGGAGCTCGAGAACATGGACCTGGAATGCAACGGTCAAGTCGGGGATGAGAACGTGTCGGACTCCTTGGTCCCCATCGAGGACTCGACGCCCGAGGTGTCTGACCAAGACGCCGAGTACGGTTGCAAAGGAGAAAGTGTAGATTCCTCCCAGAACCTGGCGCAAGTTCTACCGGAACCGGACGTGTCGGTCCCTGCTCTGTTCGACCTGTGCCATAGAGCGGCGGACGCCCTGCAGGTCGCATGGCCAGACCCCACGCCTCGCCAACAGGTTACGAGGCTGGCGGGAAACTACTTCTACGCGAAGCAGCAGCCGATGATGTCGAAGAAAATGCCCATTTTCCTGGACTTCCTCATGGAGCTCACACACCCCTGGGCGGAACCCGGAGCTCCCATGATGCTCCCACTATTCCGACTCCTGGATGTCACTGGAATGGAGGCAGCAGGCCTCGCTAGCGCACCCCAGATAGAGGAGACCTTGGCGGCTCATCTGGCCCCCGCAACTACGGGGACGAAGCCAGCGCTACCCATCAGGGCCTGCCGCGCTTCGGAGAAACAGCTTGAAAAGTGCTACAAGGCTCAGGGCCTTGCGGCTTGTGCGATGAACGCCTCGACCATGATGCAGGCGTACGTGGCAGAAAAGCTGCAGGAACTCCAGGTAATGACAAAGGAACAAGCCGCAACAGAGGCCATGGAGGAGGCCCGCCGCGCCTCTGACTTTGTGCTCCGCATTATGGGGACAATAGCCATCATGCAAGGCAGAGCAATGGCGGAAATGGTTGTCGTCCAGCGCCATCTTTGGTTGACTTTAACGGACCTCCCGGAAAACCAGAGGTCCCCCTTCCTCCAGCCCCCGATTGTGCCGACGGGACTCTTCGGGGGAGCCCTGGAACGCATCCAGGCCAGGCTGGAACAAAGACGCAAACAGGCGGAAGCCCTCCGCGAGGGGTTGCCGAGGAAAAGCTTTGTACCCCCTAAGGAAGACATGCGTCACCCTCCACAGAAGAGACCTGCTGGCGACAGTGAACCTTTCCAGTATCGGTCGAGGGCCTCTTCAATGACCCCATGTGGAAAGCAGATTCGGGCCTGATGAAACAGGACAAATTCATGACTTTACAGGTTTGCCCGCCCACGTGGTACGGGAACCTAACCTTTTGAGTCCAATCTCCACTTGTAAAACACTACAAGGAGCTGGTGACATGTGTGTGCGCACTAAACATGACTCGCCTAGTGTATGTGTAATCAAAACAAACACTGTTTCATGCATNGTGATCAAAACAAACACTGTTTCATGCATGTACAAAAATAAAAGTACCAAAGCACAGACTGCCCTGGTTCTTGACTCGAGTCCAACTCTCATAAAACACAAACCACATGGTCAAACTATGAACCGCAGCAAGATACACAAGCTCTGCCTGAGACAGTCAGATCTTGCAATATCTTCTGTTGGGCTGACCAACCTGCTTGAGAGAGCGCGAGAAGGGTCAAAGGCCACCCCTCCCGTACTCAAACGTGACGAGCAGCAATTGGACATGCCCTCCAGGCTCATGGCGCATGCGTAGGCCTGGAGGGCATGTCTGCCAAACGAATGGGTCATGACGACTATATGTCGTAGGCTCAAGCAGAAGTTCACCAGGAGATCACCCCCTTCACAGGGGTACTGCAATCAAATATTAACCCTGCACGTGCACATGTGCTGAGGGACGAAGTATTGACGATGCTGCAGAAGGGAGTAATAAGTTTGGTCCCGAAACGCAAACTACGCTCCGGCCATTACAGCAATTACTTCCTGGTGCCCAAAAAGGATCATTCCCTGAGACCGATCCTGGATCTCAGGACTCTGAACAAGAGAATAAAAACTTTTAAGTTCAAGATATACTTACACTGCAGCAGGTTCTCCAGTCTGTGAGACCAGGAGACTACGCATGTACAGTGGATTTGAAAGATGCCTATTTCCATGTAAGCGTGTGGAGGAAACACAGAAAATTCCTCCGTTTTGCTTTCGAGGGAAAGGCTTATGAATCCAAAGCCTTACCCTTCGGGATGAAGACGGCTCCTCGTACATTTACTAAATGTCTGGATGCAACCCTGACCCCCATTAGGAATCAAGGTCTCAGGGTTATGAACTACTTGGATGACCTCCTGATTCTGTCTGAAGCAGAATACAGGCCCATTCACACTCCCACAGGTGATCTCTCACCTGGAGTTTCTTGGTTTTGTCATAAACCTACAAAAGAGTGACCTAACTCCATCACGGGTTACCGTATTTCTGGGAGTACAGATCGACACCATCCGGTACAGAGCATGGCTCTCAAGGGAACGAGTTCCTCCATCCATTGGGCGGCCGTGGTGTAGTGGTAATGGCAGTCATCCCCCGATCGGAAGGTTGGAGGTTCGAATCCCGCGTCCGCCCACCATGTGTCGTTGTGTCCCTGGGCAAGACACTTAACCCCGAGTTGCTCCCGGTAGGTCTGGATGGCGCCTTGCAAGGCAAGCTACCACTACCGGTGTATGAATGTGTGAATAAATGGGTGGATGGCTGGTATTGTAAAGTGCTTTGGGGCTCCTCACAGGGGGCTGGAAAGCGCTATATAAATAAGCTCCATTTACCATTTACCATTCACCATTGCCTGGCAAAATTTAAACTGGATCAGCGGGTTCCCATAAGAACGTGCCAACGCTTTTTAGGCCTCTTGGCAGCAGCCATACCTTGTGTGCCACATGCATTGCTGAAAATGCGGGCCCTACAATTATGGCTAAACCAACAGACATAACCCACCCTGCTTGGTCGAGTAGGAATGGTTAGAATAGATTCAGAGTGCCTGAGAGCCCTGGAATCCTGGAGAGACTTGTCTGTCTTCGAGGAAGGGGTCCCGCTGGGTAGGAGGTCATCACGTGTGGTCATCGTGACGGATGCCTCAAAAACAGGATGGGGGGAAATCTGCAGAAATCAGAACGCCCGTGGCACTTTGGAAACGAGATTACATATCAACTTCCTGGAATTGTTGGCTGTATTCTTGTCATTAAAATACTTCTTCAACAAAGGTCTGATTGCTGGACAACATATCCTGGTGAAATCAGATAACAGGGCCACAGTGTCCTTCATCAACAGTGAGGGAGGGACAAGGTCCCGGGCCCTCCTCGGACTGATGCAGAAGATAACCACGTGGTATGCTCCAAGAATCTTGTCACTCAGGGTGACTCATGTTCCCGGTGAACTAAATTATGGAGCAGATGCCCTCTCGAGCGGGCCTCTCTTGGCGTCAGAATGGAGCCGGAACCCACGGGTCGTGGAGTAGGTCTGGTCACGATTTGGGAGAGCCTCAGTGGACTTGTTCGCTCGCAGAGCTAGCTCGCAGTGTAACCTTTACTTTTCTTTGAGGGAAGCAGATGCACCGTTGGGAACGGATGCTCTGGCACATCACTGGCCAGCAGGGGTGCTGTACTATGCTTTTCCACCTGTCCCTCTGATCGAGGTGACACTGGAACGTGTACGTCAGGTAGCCCTTTCCCTGATCCTGATAGCCCCCAGGTGGCCGCAGAAACTGTGGTTCCCGGAGTTGATCTCAATGTTATCAGGGATATCATGGCAATTGCCTCCTCACAGGGACCTGCTGACTCAGGCACGTGGGCAGCTTCTACACCCACGTCCAGAGTTGTGGCGGCTTTCAGCCTAGCATTTGAAGAGAACTGGCTGAGGGCCTAAGGCTTTGATTGCTTTATCCCAAAACAAACAGCAACAGCATACACAAGGGTGTCCCTTGGTGCTTATGTTTGCTTAGGAGATGTTCAATGGAAGGGTTCCCCTCTCCTTTAACGGGTCTTCACCATCAGGATGGGTTCCACTTGTCAGTCGTGCCCCTTGTAAAAAGAAAGATGAGTAATCATATTAGTGGAGCACGCTTATGCTGTCTCTAGTTGATGTTTCATCTATGTGCCCGGTGGTAACATCAAGCTGATGTTTCTACGTGAGGTATTCTTTTCTTCCCGGACTGTGCTCTCTGCATACCTTGAAGAGAGCAGCTGGGAGATGCCTGCCGTATCGAGGCAGATGTTCCCACATGCATTTTGCTGAGCATTTCAAGGGCTTGAATGAATTACGTTCCCATAGCAATATGTTGCACCGGGTGACATGACTGATAAGGGAACTGAAAGTTATGCACCATAACTCATGTTCCCTGAAGGAAGGGAACGAGGTGCAACATACCTGGCCCTTTTCAATGCTGAAAGCTCGGTGAAGTGCATTTTGGAGATCGATGGATGGGCGTCAGCGGCTTAAGTACCCAGAGGGCGGGGCCTCTGGCACGACGCTGACGCCCCTGCCGTAAAGGCGTGAATGTATTCCTTCAGGTAATCGCGTGGGGGCGCAATTCCCATAGCAATATGTTGCACCTCGTTCCCTTCCTTCAGGAAACATGAGGTATGGTGCATAACTTTCAGTTTTGAGCTGCAGCTCTTTCAATGAAAAAAATATGTATATAGACAGTATATATATATATNATATATATATATATATATATAATATATATATATATATATATATATATATATATATATATATATATATATATATATAATTGGAAATGTATGTGTAAATATATATATATATATTTTTTTTACACATATATATATATACATATATATATATACACAGTATATATATATATACATATGTTTACACACAAATATATACCTATATATATATAAATATATAGAGAGGTAAAAAGAGAGATGGATAGATAGATTAATATATCTAATAAATTATATAAAGCCCAATACCTGTGCAACCTGTACTTCAAATACACATACATCAGTACACTTGCTAAATAACAGCAAATTCAAGGCTGCACTTTTTAAAGGATTGTCAGACTTGGATCATATAGAGCTGTATTCCAAGTTTGATATGTTACAAATTGGTCTATCAACTATGGATGACGTTTCATTTGATAAGAACATTTAAGAAAAAAATACATACTTCTGGATACAGATCTTTAGCTTACCATCACTCGTCGCCTCCTGTCTTCGTCTTCATACCGCGTTATTGTTTCCCACACCCGGCGGTAATTCTCCCTAGTCTTTTGCCTCCTCGCAGCCTGTCGCCTTCGGTCAGCGGCCTGCAGTCTTCGCGCAGCCTGCATTCTTCGGTCCGAAGCCTGCAGCATTCTGCCCACAGCCTGCAGCCTTAGGAGCGCTGCACGAAGCTTCTTCAGCCTGCTACGTGAACGGGCTATGGTCTCATCTGCTCGACGTTTCACAAGCAACCACACACAGAGAATAATGTTAAGTACAACAACAACGTCCTCCATTTTGTTTGTGTCTCTCGTCGGTTTTCTACTTCTACTATTAATTTAGCAGTAGCCATTGAACACCTAAGGGATATTACCGCCAACATGTGGTGAGACGAGGTACAGCAGGTTGTTCTTCTTCTAACGTTTAGTGGTGGATAGTAAATACCTTGAGGGAACACTACCGCCACCATGAGGTAAAACGCTTAAAACGAGTAGAAATGTGGACCCCGCCCACAGAAAGGGTACAGAAAAGCGGTGGAAACACAACTTGTATGTGACCCGACCCGAACTGAGCCGATCTGAGCCGACCCAACCCGAGCCGAGCCCAACGGTGGAAAAGAGGCGAGTACCACTGCCTGCAGCCCCTCCTCCAAGATGGCCGCTGATTGTCAACGCCTGGCAGTCATCAACCTGATAAGGATCTCTTCCTATTTAAGGCTTCAGTCCAGTGCTACTCTTCGCTGGAGCATATCACCATCTCATGGTATTTGTGCTTCTGGCTTGAAAATTGTTATCAGAAAGAGTTATTCACCTGTTTCTCTTGTCTCCAGTGTTCCCGACTCCTTGGCTCTGGTTCTCCTGATCTTGGCTTGGTTCCCCTCGTGCTCTGACCTGGTTCTCCTCGACCTCGTGACCTGTTTTTTTTCTCCTCGTGCCCTGGCCTGGTTCTCCTCGTGACCCGTCCTAGGTTCTACTCATGCTCTGATCTGGTTCTCCTCATGACTCATCCTGGTTCTCCTTGTGACCTATCCTGGTTCCCCTTGTGCCTTGTCCACACCAGTTGCCTACCTTCCTCATCCAATTGGACTCTGAACCTGTTCATTCTCTGCAACTCTCCTAAGGATTGAAGGTTGGACCAACCATTGCCCCTCAGCCTGTAAGAGAAAAAGCACATCTAATTACTACCTGTTCTCCTGCAAACCCCTCTCTGGCCATCTTCCCCCTCTTTCAGGAGCTGCAGAGAAGCTTTGTATTATTATTCACTGTAAATAATAAACACTGTTATTTTGTACCTGCCTTTGACTGTCTCATTCCGGGTCTCATACTAATCTGGGTTCCTTGAGTTTTTATAACCGAAATTCTCCAGTCAATTAAGACCCAGAATGAGACCAGGAGCAAGCAGACCCCCGCCGTCTCTCAGGTGGAGCGGATTGACAAATTAGAAGAAGTGTTGCAGCAAGTCCTGACCCAACAACGTTCCACTCAGTCCAACCTGCAAGAACTCGGAGGTATGTAATCTCTATTAAACAACAAATTCAACCTTCTTCCCCTCCAGCTCCCACCGTCCTCTCGATTCCCAGCGTCTCTCGCGAAATTCTTGGACCAGCTTCCCCTGCCCAACAACTAATCGTAAAGCCCTCTGAGCTCTTCACAGGAGACCCCGATCAATGTGGAGGTTTCCAGTTACAATGTAGACTCGCCTTCAAAGGAGCCCCTTCCCTTTACTCCTCAGATGTAGCCAAGATCATTTATTTTGTCAGCCAACTTAAAGGTAACACTCTTCGATCGGCCAACTCATTTCTCCAAAGTTCTATTAACTATTCATACGAACAACTTTTGAAAGAATTTTGCAGGATCTTTGATCGTACCCTGCAGGCACCAAATGCCTTAAAGTGTCTGTTAAGCCTACGTCAGGGTCGTCATGCAACCTCTGAACATGCCTTGGAATTCCGGATCCTTGCCGCCCAGAC
This sequence comes from Garcialebias charrua, assembly GCA_038048925.1. Lineage (NCBI taxonomy): Eukaryota > Metazoa > Chordata > Actinopteri > Cyprinodontiformes > Rivulidae > Garcialebias > Garcialebias charrua. The sequence continues at coordinate 21,524 of JBBPBX010035155.1, forward strand.
TGGATGGAACGAGCTAGCCTTACAAGGTACCTTTCTAAACTCTCTGTCTGATGACTTCAAGGATACATTTGCCACTCGAGACAAATCTGAGAGTTTAGATCAATTAATTGACCTCACCATCGCTATTGATGACCGTTTCCGGGAAAGAAGGAGAGAGTTGAACTACAAATCCCAGAGACCTTCCACTTCCGGGTTTGTGACCCTTCCAGTTGAGCCTTATATCTTTAAGCAGTTTAGAGAGAACTACAAGACCCAGCCTTCCCCGGGTCCAAGTCTTAACGTGTCACCGCCAGTTCCCAAAATAAACACTCTTGTCCTACCTGAGCCTGAACCCATGCAGGTCGGGCACGCACAACTGTCTCCTTAAGAGAGACAACGGCGTATGAACACTAATCTTTTTTTGTTTGTTTTTTTGTTTGTTTGTTTATTTATTCATTTCATTTCCATTAAAACAATACAATCTCTGTATTTACTGTGGTAATCCTGGGCATTATCTGCCTCACTGCCCGTTTTGGGGAATAAAGAGAACAGCGGGGATACTGGTGGATACTTCAGCTCTAACCTCCCCATTTAAAGTCTTTCTCCCTACTGTCATTCAAACTAACAATCAGCGCCTCATTGTCCACGTTACAGTAGTTGATTCCGGTGCTGAACAAAATTGCATAAGTTTAGACCTGGTTAAGACATACTCTCTTCCCACTCGTGAAAACTTCACTGTCTCTATCTCCGGCTTAACTGGAGAGACGTTAGCGCAAGTACATCTCAAGACCACAGAATTACATTTAATTATCTCTGGCAATCATCATTAAATGAATGACTTCTTCGAGTTTGATTCACTGATATCTCAACTTATTTGGGTTTCCCCTGGCTTAAGAGCCATAACCCTGATATTAACTGGGAACTTGGGCAAGTAGCTCTGTCCCTCCCTCCACATCGTCCATATGATTGCTCCATTGACTTTCTCCCTGGCGCCCCCTTGCCGTCAAGCTGGCGCTACAACCTTTCAGGCCCAGAGAGAGAGAGTCAATGAATAAATATATTAACGACTCCTTAGATAGGCATAATTCACCCTTCTACCTCCCCTGTTGGGGCAGGTTTCTTTTTCGTTTCTAAAAAAGACAAAGCCCTTCGGCCTTGTATCGATTACAGCGGTTTAAATAACATAACCGTCAAAAATAAATATCCTCTTCCCTTGATTGATTCTCTTCACGAGCAGCTGCAAACAGCAACCGTGTTTACCAAACTCAATTTAAGAAATGCCTACCATCTCATGCACATTAAAGAGGGTGACAAGTGGAAAACTGCCTTTAGAACCCCCTTAGCCACTTTGAGTATTTAGTTGTGCCGTTTGGTTCAATGCCCCTGCTATGTTTCAGGCCCTCGTGAATGACGTGTTACGAGACTTTATCAGTGACTTCATCTTTGTTTACCTCGATGACATTCTCGTTTATTCTCATGACCCCCTGCAACATGTGAAACAAGTATGCATGGTTCTTCAGAGACTCATAGAAAATCAGTTATTTGTTAAAGCAGAGAAGTGTGAGTTAAATGTTCTCACAGTTTCCTTCCTGGGGTTCATTTTTGAAGGTGGGTACTATAGAACTAACCCTAAGAAAACTACAGCAGTTGCCAAATAGCCAACCCCGGAGTCCAGGAAACAACTTAAGGTTCGCCAATTTTTATAGACGTTTTATCAGGGATTACAGTCATGTCGCAGCCCCCTTTCCCAGCTCACTTCCACCTCAAAGACTTTCTGTTGGACACCTGAGGCTAAGGACCATGGGAGACCGGGCATTCTGTGTGGCTGCCCCCTACCTCTGGAACTCCCTCCCTGACTATCTGAGAGCTCCACAGTCACTGGTTGACTTTAAAAAAGGCTTAAAGACCTTTCTTTTTAAGCAAGCCTACTCTGCCTCCACGTGATTTTATCTTTGATCTTAGTTGATATTTTCATTGTTTTTAATAGATTTTATTATTGATTTTTGTTGTTTTTTCGTTGATTTTACTTGATTTTATCACTTGTTTTTATTTGATCATTGAATTTAGTTGTACTTTGTAGCACTTTGAGATTTTTGTTAATGAAAACTGCATTACAAATTAAATTCATTATTATTATTATTATGAGGCTGACGCAACCTTTTGTAAATTAAAAAAGTTATTTTCCTCCACGCCCATCCTTTGCCATCCAGAAACTAAACATCCGTTTATTCTTGAGGTTGACGCCTCAGACACAGGGGTGGGGGCAGTACTCTCCCATAGGTCCCCTGATCACAACATTCATTCATTCATTCAACCTTTATTTATACAGGCTAGCCTCGTTGAGCCACGGGGACTCATTTACAAGAGGGACCTGTCTCACTCACACCCAAGGTCAATTTAGAGTTACCAATCAGCCTAACATGCATGTTTTTGGTCTGTGGGAGGAAACCGGAGCACCCGGAGAAAACCCACGCATGCACAGAGAGAACATGCAAACTCCACCCAGAAAGGCCCCCCGGACCGGGATTTGAACCAGGGACCTGCTCGCTGAGAGGCAGCAGCTCTACCAGTTGTGCCACCGTGCTGCCAAACAAGGTTAATCCATGTGCTTTCTTTTCTAGACCATTATCCCAAGCTAAAAGGAACTACAACGTTCGTAACCGCGAGCACCTAGCGGTCAAACTAGCCCTCGAGGAATGGCGGCACTGGTTAGAAGGCACTGAGACCCCTTTCTTGATCTAGACTGACCATAAATGGTAAATGGAGCTTACTTATATAGTGCCTTCCAGCCCCCTATGAGGGGCCCCAAAGCACTTTACAGCACCAGCCATACACCCATTCATATACTGTACACATTCATACACCGGTAGTGGTAGTCTGCCATGCAAGGCGACAGCCAGTCTTACCGGGAGCAACTTGGGGTTAAGTGTCTTGCCCAGGGACACAAAGACACATGGTGTGGGAAATCGGGATTCGAACCTCCAACCTTCCGATCGAGGGACGACTGCCATTACTGCTACACCATGGGAGTAGCCAGGATTTTATGAGGGGTGGTTCATTTAAAGGAAATGTGGACCTTGAAAGATAAGCACGCCTCAATGGTTCATTGGGAACGCGTTGCTTTGCCACTCCAAACCGTATCTAGACTAGGGTTTGATTCCCACTTGGTTGAACTTTTTTTTTTAAATTTTAATTAAATTTATTCATTTCAAATTTAAAAAACACAAGAAAATTATTTACAAAACCACATTATAAAACAAAACAATACATGAAATTAAAGGAGGCAGAAGAAGGAAAAAAATCTTATTATTTCTGCCCCTTCTTCAAACAAAATTAATTCAAACAATCAACTCAAATAGCAATCGCATATATAAAAAAATATAAGATATGAAATGATTTCCCACACAAAACCATAAATAGTACCGTATTTAATAATAATAATAATGAATTTAATTTATAACGTACTTTTCATTAATGAAAATCTCAAAGTGCTACAAGGTGCACAGAATTTAAACGTCAATAAAACAAGTAATAAAACAAGTAAAATCAATAACAGTATCAACTAAGATCAAAGGTAGAATCATTTTTGTCAGAGTATAACACACAGTTTTTTTGCTCATTTGAATATCCTGCGTGTTATATGCCGAAGCGTGTTATTTATGGATTTTTTCCCATATTTTTAGAACCATTTTTGGCTCTGATATCGCTGTTTTTCATTTTGGGCAAAAAATGGTGCAGTACCACTTTTGTCCGCTAGAGGGCCACTTCCAGACCATTTCTAGCTCATGTGGCCGAAAAAAGCCTCCTCTGGTCGGACAGACTCTGTCGCTGCCCGCCTCCTGCTCTGGATGTAGCTGCTATAGCTGTGAGGTTAGCTGTATTTTTTTTTAGCAAGACCACACCGCAGATTTTCTTGAAACTTACAGAGCGTAATTATTTGGTGGTCATTTACTCACTGTTAGCTGCAGAAGATATTTAGAGCTATAAAAAAACGCTCTTTTAGCTGTTAGCACTTAGCTAACCTGAACAGATACCTACTGTTTAGATAAACACTCGGATATTTTTTAGGCTTACAGAGTGTAATTATATGGGTTTAATTTACAAGCTGTGACCTGTATAAGACATTTGAGATCAAATTTGATTTATTTATAATTTATTTTAGTAGCGCACGAGACGTGTTTTGGAAGAAGTCAAACCGAAACAATTTAAATCTAGCAGATTAGACCATTTCGTGAATTGATTAAGGAACCGTTAAGCTCAGGAACCCTTGTGCTATAATGTCAGCTAAGAAATATATTTTTTCTCGCAAAGAAATAATTGTTTTTACCGTGTTTTCTTGTGAAGTCCTTCGGTGCTCGCTCGCTTCTGTGGCCGCCATCTTAAGCAGGGCAAATGAGGCACTGACTCGTCGCGTAGCGGTGACGCATAATAGATGCGTGTTATATGCCGAAGCGTGTTATTTACGGATTTTTCCAATTTATTGGCAATAATTGGACGAAGCGTGTTATACACAGGAGCGTGTTATAATCCGAAGAATACGGTAATTTGCATATAAACCGATTTATGAATATTTGTTCAGAAATTTTGTATTAATCATTTTCTTAAATATAGACATTGACTTTGCAATTTTAATAGCAAGTTCTAAAAAATTCCACAGTCCTATTCCCTGTACTAAAGTTGACCTATACTCTTTAAACTACCGGTAGTTCTGTATTGTGGCGTGACAAATATATCTGTTCCCTTGAGATTAAAATTACTAGTCCTTTTTACAAAAAAGCCTTTGGATGTTTGAGGGTAATGAGAAATTCTGAGCTTTGAACAATAATAAAAGAATATTATAGTCAACAGAATCATAAAACTCTAGCAATTTCAATTTGTAAAAAACATTTGATGGATGGCAGTAATGTGTTCTTGTAATAATTCTTATGGCTCTCTTCTGTAAAATAAAAATAGGCTTACGCCAAATTTACACTACATGCGGTCCGGCTCCGCCCCGCTCCGCAGGTCGCAGCTGAGCGAGTCCAATTTCCACTACCTCCGCTCCGCTCAGGTCCGCCTGGATGCGCCGCTCCGAGACGCATGCGCGGGAATTGCGAGATTGCGCGATAAATCAAGTGATAAATAAGTAAGTCAGAACAAAACAATTCATTCGGTGGAAGAAGGAGAACAACAGTAGAGACTGCTGCCTTGATCTTCTCTCGTAAATGAGCGACAGGACATGGTTTGAGCAACAGGAAGTGATGTATTACATTTCAGAATAAAATACTTTTTTATTTATTTATTTCTTGTATTGCGTTTGTAGGCGTAGTCATAAATGATAGTTTGACAGCATTTTTGTACAAATAAATCCGTATAGAGCTAGGATTAAGTCCGCCCGTGGTGATTTTATTTTGTAAATACGGAAGTTGTGCTCGTTCCTTTTCCTGTTGGTGCGACGTAATCTTCAAAAGTTGACTCCGGCACAGCTCCGGCGTCCGGCAGAAATAGAAAATTCTAATTTTGACGGACTGCCGTCCGCTCGCACCGCTCGCCGCCGCCGTGCGGAGCCAGTGTAAATTCTGTCATTGATTATAATGGGTGCGTATTTGCTGCGGAGGTCGGACCGGAGCGGGGCGGAGCCGGAACGCATGTAGTGTAAATTTGGCGTTAGTTACAGTTTTGCACGCTGTACCCCAAATATATCTATACAGTAAATTAAGTGCGAGAGTATAATCGTATTATATAAGAAAAAAAAAAGGAGTTTGTGTTAACCACAGGCATATTAACTCTTTTTTTTATCCAATAAAAGACAAACGTAAAATAATTTCAACCAAGTGAGAATCAAACCCAAGTCTAGATAAGGTTTGGAGTGGCAACGCAACACATTTCCAGTGGACCACCGAGGCGTGTTGCTTTATCAGGTCAACTTTTCCTTTAAACAAACCGCCCCTCGTGCCGCCGCTTTGGGGCAGTGGATAAAGCAGGCGGCACATATGCTGGAGGCTGAGCCTCTCCACAGGCGTCGCAGGTTCACGTCCCAGACCCGACGAGCTTCTTTCTGTGGTGGCTCCCCCCTCTCTACCGTTTCTCCCTCTCCAATAAAGGCCACTAGCGCCCAAAAATGTAAAAAAAAATAAAAAATAAAATAAAAATCGCCCCTCATAAAATCCCTAGACGGGACTTCATAGGCAAAGTGGGCGGTTCGTTCGAACCCCGCGAACCCCCTCTCGCTACGCGTGTGTACACCATCTCGTCACCATAAGAACTTTACTTACCTCAGACAGGCTAAATGGTTGACTCCACACCAGGCATAATGGTCTCTGTTTTTCAACCGTTTCAACTATGTTTTGACTTTCATACCCGGCTCTAAGAGCATCAAGCCCAACGCACTGTCACGCCAGTTCGCTCTCCCCGATGTCCTTGAGCCAGAGGAAACTATTGTCCCTCCCATGTGTGCTGTTGGCGCTCTCACCTGGCCTATTGAGAGTGAAATTAGAGAGGCCCTTAAGTCTGACCCTGACCCTGGCGATGGACCCCCTGGAACCCTGTTCGTCCCAACCTGCATGAGGGCTAAGGTACTACACTGGCTTCATACAAATAAACTGTCTTGTTACCCAGGTACGACCTGCATGCTCTCCTTGCCCAAGGCACATTTCTGGTGGCTCTCCATGTCCTCTGATGTCAAAGCCTTCATTGCAGCCTGCCCTGCCTGCGCCAGGAAAAGGTCTGGTACTCGCCCCCTGCTGGACTCCTACAGCCACTGCCGACCCCTAGCAGCCCTTGGTCACACATTGCCATTGACTTTGTCACAGGCCTGACGCCTTCTGATGGTAACACCACCATACTGACAATTGTTGATCGTTTCTCCAAGGCCGCCCATTTTGTCCCCCTCCCCAAGCTTTCCTCGACCCTTGAGACTGCACAACTCATGACCTAACATGTGTTCTGAATCCACGTTGTCCCATCCGACGTGTTGTCCGACCGTGGCCCTCAATTCATCTCACAAGTATGGCACTGTTTCTGTAACTCTTTAGGAGCCTCTGTCAGTCTCACATCAGGCTACCACCCCCCACCCCCCACACCCCCCGTCCAATAGCCAGGCTGAACGTTGCAACCAGGAACTGGAGACCACTCTTTGCTGCATATCAGAAAAGAACCTGTCAGCCTGGAGCTAGCACCTGGTGCGGGTGGAATACGCCCACAATTCCCATAGATCCTCGGCCACAGGTATGTCCCCCTTTGAAGCCTCCTTAGGCTATCTGCCCCCTTTGTACCCCAGCTTGGAGAAGGACTGCTCGGTTCCCTCTGTCCAGCATCACTTCAAGCATTGTCACCGCATATGGCGCCAGGCCAAAGCAGCCCTCCTGCGCATTGCGGCTCAAACAAAGAGGCTCGCCAACCGTCATCCCTCCACTGTGCCCTCTTACCAGGTAGGTCAAAAGGTGTGGTTGTCCACCCGGGACATCAACTATCGTTAAGTTGATGGTCCTCCTTGATCATGTGAGCAGCTGGTTTTGGCTGTCATCAGCAAACTGGTTGATCCACTGTGAGAGGGTGCTATTTATAAGACTGAATTGAATACAGCATCTCAGACTGAGGAAGTATTTCGGACAAAAGACGAAACATTTCTACTTTTTTGTTTTGTTTTGTTTTTTGAATGTGAGGACCAGACATAGCTTTTTTAGATAACTTCCAGTTTCTGTCTGTGAGGCTGACACATTGTCCAGTTTTAAGGCTGAGCTTAAGACTTTCCTTTTTGATCAATCCTATAGTTGAGGTCGGCTTGTCATGCTATCTTAAGCTTGGACTACTGGAGGACAAATTGACCTAATTTCCTTAAATGAATTGTTAAAATTGAATAGTTTTCATTTGATACTATTTCTATCTTAACGTGATTCTTGACCTGCCATTGTGTATCTGTTCGTACCAAACCCAGCTGGTCGAAGCAGATGGCCGCTTGTCCTGAGCCTGGTTCTGTTAAAAGTTTCTTCCTCATGAGGGAGTTTTTCCTTTCCACTGTCTCCTTCATGCTTGCTCAAGATGAGAGTTCTGTGATGGAGTTAAACTCAAAGCAGGATGCTCCTCCGATAAATAATGTTAACTTATTATTTTTAAATATGAACATTTCTGTTGACTTATTTTATATATGAATTTTTTCTGTTCAGTGCCCTGAGATGACTTCTATTGTGACTTGGTGCTAAATATACTGAACTAGGAAAAAAATACAATACATCATTGTTTTCTACATTTTTTATTTTAACCTCACATCAAAAATCAAACTTTGGAAAACTGTCCTGTGGACTTATTTGATTTTTATTTTTGTTTTCTAACAAATGTGTCAAACTAGTACAGCTATTTTAGTACATCAAGTCAAAGTCAACGTTATTGTCAAAACTGTGATATGTACAGGACATACAAAGGATTGAAATTGCATTTCTCTCAGACCCACGGCGCAACAATAACCATTTAAACATTAAAACATTTAATAAACATAAGCATAAAATGAAATAATACTAGTGTAATACTGTCCTGAGTTTTTGCATAGTAGTATAAAAGTATAAAAAGTATATCTCTAAAATAAAATGAAGGTTCTGACATTAACATTTGTAATAAAGTGACAAAGCAGCATATGAAGTTCATGTACACAGTATGTGTATGAGGTATTTGATATTGGTATGAGGTAAAGTGACATATGCAATTTGGCTAGTAAAAATAATATATATATCAGCAGTAGTGTGGATATAAAAAGTAATGTAAATATAAACAGTAGTGATTAAAGCTGGGGTATGCGATTTCTAGACCACTCTGGGACTTAGAAATATTTTCAGCGCAGAAAAGCATTCTGCTACCTCCCCCTCAGAGCTATATATGGCTCAGAGGGGGAGCCACAGTCCGTGCTTCTGCTGAATTTTAGTTCTGCTCCGCCCCCTGCTGTGTGTCTGCTCGGAGCGCTTCAATATTCTGTGATTATATGTTATAAAAACCTTTTAAAAATATTATAAAACCATGGAGCACTTGTCCAACAACACAAAAACCAGCAGAAATCAGCAGAGGTTCACGAAGCAACGTTGGACATGATTCAATTAGCTCGTGACTTCCTCTTTCTGTCAGCGCAGATTTGGAATGTCTGGAATGCTCCGCCCCCACTCCATGTCCTGTCTCTGCGTTGCGAACTTCTGTGTTTATATGATAATATAACTGTTTAAAAAATATAATAAAACCATGAATCACTCGTCCAACAACACAAAAATACCCTGTAATCAGCAGAGCATCACCAGCCAATTTGGACATGATTCAATTCGCTCGTGACTTCCTCTTTCTGTCAGTGCAGGTTTGGAATGCTCCGTCTCCACTACATGTCCTGTCTGCGCTGCAAAGTTCTGTGATTATATGTTAATAAAACATTTTAAAAATATTATAAAACCATGATCACTTGTCCAACAACACAAAAACCAGCAGAAATCAGCAGAGGTTCACGAAGCAACGTTGGACATGATTCAATTCGCTCGTGATTTCCTCTTTCTGTCAGCGCAGGTTTGGAATGTCTGGAATGCTCCGCCCCCACTACATGTCCTGTCTCTGCGCTGCGAAGTTCTGTGTTTATATGATAATATAACTGTTTAAAAAATATAATAAAACCATGAATCACTCGTCCAACAACACAAAAAGACCCTGTAATCAGCAGAGCATCACCAGCCAATTTGGACATGATTTAATTCGCTCGTGAGTCGTGACAAATCCATTTCCTCATTCCTGTGAGTGGAGGATGAAGCGATCACTTGACTTTTGGCAAAAAAACTAAATAAAAGTCCAGCTCTGGGATGAAGAAGGGATATTTAATACATTTGTGTCACATAAAAAACAGTCCTGCATCGCTTTGCAATCCTTTGAATGAGAACGAGCCGCGGCGCTGAGGCTGTGACAGGCGGGGGCGTGGGTTGGGGCGTGACAAACAACTCTGTTTTTATTGGCTGGTCAGTGTCCGGGTCACTCTGTGTTTTCAGTGTTTTTATAAATGCTGATAGAGAAGCAAGGGGACTATAGTTTTTTTCAGAGATTACTTTGTCTAACATCAGTCTGTCAGTAGATCGTGACAGAGTGAAGAAATATGTTAAAAATATATTGTTTGAAAAGTTAGACTACATTACAATGTTACATACCCTACCTTTAATGTAAACAGTAGTGATTAATGTAAACAGTAGTGATAAATGTAAACAGTAGTGACTATAGACAGTAATGTAATACAAACAGTTGTGAAAATATGAGAAGTAGTGCAAATTGAATGAGCGCATGACCGTGTGTTGAGTGTATAACCCGTTTTGATGACACAGAGTCCAGAGTTAAAAATATTTGTGTTGTGTGGTAATGTGTGAAAGGTTTTTTTTGTGTGTTATGTGTGAAAGGTTTTTTTGTGTGTGTTAAGGCAGAACAAGAGGGAGGGAAGGCAGAGCAGGCAGAGAGTTTAGCATCCTGACTGCCTGATGAACAGAGCTGTCTCTCAGTCTGCTGGTTCGAGCCTGGAGACTCCTCAGTCTCCTCCCTGATGGCAGCAGGCTGAAGCAGCTGTGTAGTGGGTGTGTGGGATCACCTGCCATGCAGAGGGCTTTTCGAGTGAGGTGGTTACTGTGTAAGTCCTGTAGTGAGGGGAAGGAGGTGCCGACAATCTTCTCAGCTGCTCTCACGATGCGCTGGAGGCTCTTGCGGCAGGATGCAGTACATGCACCAAACCACAC
>JBBPBX010035156.1:2299-32213 GCA_038048925.1 Garcialebias charrua
CAAAGCCCACCAATGCATCGAGGGCCCTCAGGCCAGCGCTTAAGACCCTGACAACATACAGCTAAGACCCGAGACCCCCGGGCCAAACCAGGACCCCAGCCAGGGAGCAACACTCCCCCAGAACCCTCGCCCACCCCAAACCCACCCAGGAACAGCCATTATTCCACTCTCTCCAACACCAAGATTTTTAACATTAGAACTGGAGGCCAGATTAATGCCATCTAAGAAGGGCAAAAAATTTGAAAAATGTATTCCTAAGGGGCTCAGGTCCAAAAACAAAACCTCAGTCTTGTTTGTGTCCAAAAGGAAAAAAAAAATATTGGTCATCCAGGTTTTTATGTCAAGACATGCTTCAAGTCTAAGGGGCTATTTACACGGTGCATATTTTGAGTGAAACCGCACCTTTCTCTCTGCGGTTCTGCTGTTCATTTTCACAACACCACTGGCCTCCCTCTTTGAATCCGGAGGTTTCTGAACCACCTCCCAGAGTAGAGGTTTTTCACTGACCGCCCATTGGTAATGTAAACATCTCCCGCTGAGGTTTTGTGTTCAACCAGATGCGCACATTGTAACGTGATGGTGGTGCGTAGGAGGAGATCTAGCTTAGCATTAGTAACACGCGCTCCGGCGTAGCTTGGAATAGAGCAAAAGAATGTTGATTCTCAATGGTACTTTATTACATTACTTAGAAAACCATGAAATGCCAGGTCTCCATGGTGCTAAGTCTAATTTTCATACATGAATAAATATATAGTCAGTATATCCTTCACCACTCATTACGGAGGTTGAGCAGGGCAGCTAACGTGTACACACGGTCCAGCTCCCAGCTACTCCCTGCTGACTTCTATGATGAGTCATGACATATCAAATAAAGGAGGCGCCCTCATGTGGCGTTGGGAAGGTAAATGGTAAATGGAGCTTATTTATATAGCGCTTTCCAGCCCCCTATGAGGGGCCCCAAAGCGCTTTACAATACCAACCATCCACCCATTCATACACACATTCATACACTGGTAGCGGTGTAGCAGGTACTACAACCGTAGTGTACATACCGACTGTTACATAGTCCTCCCAGGAAAGAAAAAGGCTGTCCTCAGCCGCATGAACAAAGGATAAATAACTATCACTTAGCAGCAATCTATACATAGATCACAAGCAAGATTGGTACATTCAAATAAAGATACCTTCATAAAAAGCAAATAAAATACAAGTACAGTGGATTTTTTTTTCAATCCAAAAGATGAACTTAGAATAACCAGGTCATGCAGAATGAATGACACTTTTGTGTAGCACAAATAACAGGAGTGCAATAACATGTAAACAAAACAACCAAAACAAATCACATTCTTGTCAGTGTGGGAAAAAACTCAAGAACGGGCTCTCTTGAGCTGGAGGTGATTGTGGATGAGGCTAATTAGCATCTGGAGGGCGGCCTCAATGAAATGTCTTCCACTCTCTGAACTTGTCCCACTGCCTTGTGCGGTGTTGGGTTGGGGCAACATCATTATCATTCATTTGTCCCCTCAAATCAAGGGGAGTGAGTGGTCGTGCTGGGCCTAGTGCTGATGTATTCGCAGTGGTTGGTTCTGAAGAAGTGTGGGCAGAAAGAGGACTTCGCATGTCCATGCTCGGTACAACGTCATAGTCACGGTTGGTCCAGGAATTAGCCAGGTCCCACATGAGCCGATACAGTACTGACTGTGGCGGACCACTAGGGGACGTTACTCACACCCAGAGGACAGGATGTTGTATACCGAGGACAGGAAGTCGTATTGTGAAAAGGTTTTATGTGTAAGGCGCGGTTTTGGCGCTTACCGAGTTAGTTGGTGTTGGAGTTGAATAAAGTGAAGTCCTACGTACAGATCCGGTGTCGTCTTTTCCACTCCACCACACTGGTGACCCCGCGAACCGAACATGTCGAGTTCTGAAGATGGAGCCAGCTCTTCTCCGAGGTCTGCTGCTGTGGAACCTCCACCGGCCGCCCCGCTTGCCTTTTCGGTGGCCGTTAAAATCCCGGACTTCTGGCTGCATGATCCTCCTTCATGGTTCATCCACATTGAAGCACAATTTGCTCTGCGTGGGATTTCATCTGACGACACAAAATACCACTATGTGGTCGCCTCGCTGGATCCGCTGTCCACCTGGCGGGCGATGAGCCTGCTCCGAGACCCTCCTGCAAACGGAAAGTACTCCGCTCTCAAGCAGCTCCTCCTGCGGCGCTACTCACTCTCAGACGCAGAGCGCGCGGAGAAACTTTTTTCCCTCTCCAGCTTGGGTGATGGCACGGCTCTCGAGCTTATGGAGAGCATGTTGTCCCTGCTGGGATCAGACGACGGTGGGTTCCTCTTCATCCACCTTTTCCTCCGCCAGCTCCCGGCCCCGGTGCACGCCTTCCTGGCCAACTCCCCGCTTCTGCAGCAGAAAGACTACCGCTCGCTCGTGGAGGAAGCCGACCGCATCATCTTGGCCACGAGGACCTTCGCAGTCGAGGCTGCGGTTCCTGGATCTCCGGCGGCATATTCCGAGCTTCAGCCAACGCCTTCAGAGCCGGACGAGCCGTCTGTGGTGGCAAGGATCGCTTTCCGCAGGCGTAAAGAAGCCGCCGCCCTTTGTTTCTACCACCAGCGCTTTGGCACCAAAGCACGACGGTGCATCCCGCCGTGCAGCTTCAAGCCGCAGGGAAACGACAACGCCAGCGCCCGCTAGCAAGGAAAGGCTGCTTTTCATCGAAGACTCGAGGTCGGGGAGGCGGTTCCTGGTGGACTCTGGTTCGCAGAAGAGCCTCGTTCCCCCGACCGGCTCCGACAGGTTAGCAGAAGGTTGCGGGCCGTTGCTAACCGCAGCTAATGGCTCTCCCATCAAGACATTTGGTGAAAGGTTGGTGACTGTTTGTTTCCATGACCGGGACTTCCAGTGGAACTTTGTTGTAGCTGCAAGCTCAGTTCCTATTTTAGGGGCTGATTTTCTTTGTGCTCATGGGCTCCTTGTAGACGTTGCTAACAGACGTTTGATCGACGCTGTGTCTTTTTCATCACTGCCTTGTGCGACGCGAGGGGCCGAGCCTTTAATGCATGCTAACTTTTTAGCTTCGGGTAATGTGTTTCAGCGTTTGTTGTCAGAGTTCCCCTCGCTGACTGTCCCTAATTTTTCAAACACAGACACAAAACACGGGATCGAACATTATATCCCCACAACGGGCCCTCCCGTTTTCGCACGTGTGCGCTGCCTCGATGCTACTAAGCTAGCAATAGCGCGGCAAGAGTTTGCTAACATGGAGCGTCTGGGCATCGTGCAATGTTCAAACAGTCCGTGGGCCTCCCCCTTGCACATGGTGCCCAAGGCAGACGGCAAATGGCGACCATGTGGGGATTTCCGCCGCCTTAACAACATCACGGAAAATGACAGTTACCCCATCCCCCACATCCAGGATTTTTCTGTGCACCTGGCTGGGACCTCCATTTTTTCTAAAGTATATTTAGTACGGGGGTACCACCAGGTTCCTGTGCATGTGGAGGATGTCCCTAAGACCGCTGTTATCACTCCTTTTGGCCTGTTTGAGTTTTTGCGCATGCCTTTTGGTCTTAAAGTTGCAGCCCAGACGTTTCAGTGGTTGATGGATTCGGTCCTAAGGGGATTGTCCTTCGCATTTGTGTACTTAGACGACATCCTCGTTGCTAGCAGCTCGGCTGAACAGCACATGTCCCACCTCCGTGAGGTTTTTCAGCGCCTAGCAGCACATGGCCTGATTGTAAACACAGCAAAATGCCAGTTTGGGTTGCCAGTTATTGATTTTTTGGGCCACCGCATTTCTGCCAGTGGTGCTGTCCCATTACCAAACAAAGTGCAAGCGGTGTCCAATTTTCCTCAGCCCCAGTCTGTGAAAGCTCTGCAGGAGTTTTTGGGGATGGTTAACTTCTATAACCGTTTCCTCCCCAGAGCAGCTCAACTGCTACAACCGCTTTATGGAGCGCTAAAAAAGAAAAAAACAACGACAGTGTTGACTGGACACCAGAACGCCTCCAGGCATTTGGTGATGCAAAAACTGCATTGGCCACTGCTGCCCTTTTGGCCCATCCAGCCCCAGCGGCACAAATAGCTTTAACAACTGACGCATCTGATGTTGCAGTGGGAGCTGTGTTAGAACAGCAGGTTTCTGGAGTTTGGCAACCACTCGCATTTTTCAGCCGGACGCTACGGGACAATGAGCTTGAATACAGTGTTTTTGACAGAGAGTTGCTGGCACTTTACCTGGCTATACGCCATTTCAGTTTTTTCCTGGAGGGCCGCCAGTTCACTGCATACGTTGACCACAAACCCTTGGTGTTTGCCATGTCAAAAATTTCTGACCCCTGGTCTGCTCGCCAGCAGCGCCACCTCGCGGCGGTTTCAGAATTTACAACAGACATTCAGCATGTGGCTGGCAAATCCAATGTGGTAGCCGACTGTCTCTCCCGGGTGCTGATCTCTCCCGTGTACGTTGGCATCGATTTTTCTGCTATGGCTGCGGACCAACGTACCGATGCAGAAATACTCGAGCTCCAGTCTGGGCCCACGGGCCTCGAGTTGGAAGAACGGCAGGTGAATGACGGAGGTCCTCTCCTGCTCTGTGACGTTTCTACTGGCAGGCCCCGCCCTCTGGTTCCAGTTTCATAGCGCCGCCGCGTGTTCGACTCTTTACATTCCCTTTCTCATCCAGGTGTTAGAGCCTCTGTGAAACTGGTCAGTTCAAAGTTTGTTTGGCCCGGTCTGCGTAAAGCAGTTAAGGAGTGGGTAGCAGTGTGTGTCCCATGCCAGCGTGCTAAGGTCAACAGGCACACCAAAGCACCTTTGGAACCCTTCTCCATCCCTGGTCGGCGGTTTGATCATGTGCACGTAGACCTGGTGGGCCCTCTGCCTCCATCACAGGGTTTTACACATCTGCTGACCATGATCGACCGGACCACGAGGTGGCCTGAAGTGGTGCCTCTGGTTTCCACAACTTCTGCAGTTGTGGCCCGGGCATTTATGTCTACCTGGGTTGCGCGTTTTGGCCCCCCTTCAGACATTACATCGGACAGAGGCCCTCAGTTTGTTTCTGAGCTTTGGTCTACCATGGCCAAGGGTCTGGGGACTAACATCCACAGAACCACCGCTTACAACCCCCAAGCTAATGGGTTATGTGAACGGTTTCACAGGTCATTGAAGGCTGCGCTGCGTGCTGCTTTGACCGGTGACAACTGGATGGACCGTCTTCCGTGGGTTTTGCTGGGTTTACGTACAGCAACCAAAGAGGACCTTGGCACTTCCCCAGCGGAGCTGGTTTTCGGCCAGCCTGTGCGCGTCCCCGGTGAGTTTTTACCTGAGGTACCCTCACCACAGTCCGTTCCACCGTTGCAACATTTTTCACCTCAGGGGGACTCTTTTCGTGTCCCTGGCCCATTACAACATTGTCTACCGCAGTCGTTTGTCCCTAAGAGCCTAGAGTCCTCTAAATTTGTTTTTGTCATACACAATGCCCATAGGACATCACTACAGCCCTAGTATGATGGCCCATTTAGAGTTCTCCAACCAGGTCGGAAACACTTCATTTTAGACCTAGGGGGTCGTACGGAAACTGTCTGTATTGATAGGCTGTAACCCGCTCATGTCCTGTCAGATGACCAGATTGTTACGGCCCAGGCCCCTCGCAGGGGCAGACCTCCATCCACGTCGCTAACGGACTGCTGTCCTCCTTCCAGAGACTCTCAACGACCAACGGAACATGACTCTTCGGCAGGCCCTCCTCGTCGCCCTCCGCTTCATCAGGCTGGTTCTACAGGGTCCAAGTTCAGCCGTTCTGGTCGTTTGCTCAAGCCTAAGGTTCTGGACTAGTAAGGGACCTCACTGGGTGTTCAGGGGGGGCGTGTGTGGCGGACCACTAGGGGACGTTACTCACACCCAGAGGACAGGATGTTGTATACCGAGGACAGGAAGTCTTATTGTGAAAAGGTTTTATGTGTAAGGCGCGGTTTTGGCGCTTACCGAGTTAGTTGGTGTTGGAGTTGAATAAAGTGAAGTCCTGCGTACAGATCCGGTGTCGTCTTTTCCACTCCACCACACTGACCAAAAAAGACTCCTCCGTGTGTCCAGAAAAGGCAAAAGTATCTCACCAACACTTTATGAGACAAACAAAATCCTGGTGAATTTATCCGAGGTCCAAAGGAGATGTTCGGGTGCCAATTGTAACGTGATGGTGGTGCGTAGGAGGAGTGCTAGCTTAGCATTATCAACACGTGCTCTGGCGTAGCTTAGAAAGGAGCGACAGAACGTTTATTCTCACTGGTACTTTATTACATTACTTAGAAAACCATACAATGCCAGGTCTCCATGGCGCTAAGTCTAATATTCATACATGAATATATATAGAGCAGGGGTCACCAACACGGTGCCCGCGGGCACCCGGGTGCCCCCAAGGACCATTTGAGGTGCCCGTGGACCTGTTCTAAAAATAGCTCAACTAAGCTGCATTTAAAATTTCATTTTATTCAGTTGTTATTCTTTTTTTGTATTTATATATATTTTAAAATGTATATCTTAAAAATATATGGTAAATGGAGCTTAAATGGTAAATGGAGCTTACTTATATAGCACTTTTCAGCCCCCTTTGAGGGGCCCCAAAGCGCTTCACAGTACCAACCATCCACCCATTCATACACCGGTAGCGGTAGACTGCCTTGCAAGGTGCTGCCTGTCCTACCGGGAGCAACTCAGAGTTAAGTGTCTTGCCCAGGGACACAACGAGGTATGCCGTGACCGGGGATCGAACCTGATACCTTCTGGTCCTGAGCTGGCTGCCCTGCCTCTACACCATCTCGGCCCAAAATATGTTTATTATACTTTTTTTTTTTCAATTTAAGCTTTGTTATTTCCGAAGAGTTTATCAAACTGGTGCCCTTTGTATTACTCCGTACCCACGAAGTAGCTCTCAGTTTCGAAAAGGTTGGTGACCCCTGATATAGAGTCCGTATATCCTTCACCACTCGTTACGGAGGTTGAGCAGGGCAGCTAACGTGTACACACGGTCCAGCTCCCAGCTGCTCACTGCTGACTTCTATGATGAGTCATGACATATCAAATACTGTAAAGGAGACACCCTCATGTTGTGTTGGAAAGGTACTAAAACCGCAGTATACATACCGACTGTTACAACGTGCACGTGCGGACGGACGGCATTTCTATCAACATGGCGGCGGACACAGTGCTTTCTGAACTATGACTGATGGTATACATTTTTAATCTCGTAGTTAATCTGCACCTGAATCTACTCTAGCTGCTGTTATCGACATCTGTATTGGAAGAGACACATTTGGATCCAGTTCTAATATTGCTATTTATTGAACGAGGCAGGAACATATTTCACGTATCACGCTGCACTATAACATACAAAATGTGCTAAATAATAACAGTTTAACAATAAACAGTATTTATGTTAGCGTTGGAGATATATAAAGTTATCTGAGCTAAATGAAGCTATCTGGACTCAAGTTACGTGATTTAAACGATGCGTAACACGTTGCGTTATTAAATTTGAAAATGAAGACACCAGGTTTATTTATTTATTCAACACCACAAACTGTATGTCACACAAACACTGATAATTAAACTGAACACACTAT
Source organism: Garcialebias charrua (assembly GCA_038048925.1). NCBI lineage: Eukaryota > Metazoa > Chordata > Actinopteri > Cyprinodontiformes > Rivulidae > Garcialebias > Garcialebias charrua. The sequence goes on from JBBPBX010035156.1 coordinate 9,934, forward strand.
TAAAAACATGTTAACTGAAGTGTAAACTTCATTAATGAACTGGACGGACTCTGCTCTGTTTTCATCCTGGATACTTGTCCCATCTTGTTCATCAGGCTCATTCAGGCTGTCACTCCTCTGCTTAGTTCAGCTTCAAACATTGAATGGATTGGAAAAATGAACTGATGGGAATTTTAAATAAATAGTTCATCCAACATGACATCTCTCTTCAACGTCCTCCTGCACAGCACAAGCCTCGTTCAGAACCGGTCCGCCTGGTGAGAACAGCTTCTCCTCGCAGGAAAAATAAAAACTCAGTTGGTTGCTTTGTAACTGAAGTAAACACAAGCAAACTCTATTAAGAACATAGATTTACCTGCTGTAAATCAGATACTGATTATCACGGAGTAAAGTCTGACATCATCATCGTCGTTGACTCAGTTCTGGTCCACTCAGCTACTGGTGTTTTATTTTATTTATTTTTTATTTCATTTATAAAATGTATTCATTTTAAAATACAATACAAGACAATCCCATAAACGATAAGAATACAAAATATAAAATGAAAGGTAGAGAAAGAAGAATTTTTTTTATTATAGCTGCCCCTTTTTTCAAACAATTAGTTCAAACAATAATAATCTTCAAGTAACAGTACAACATGAATAACTCTTTCTAATTTTTCCAACTCTAATACAATACACATTAAGCTACTTCATATATATTTTTTAACAATTCAGTTTTGATCATTTTTCTTAAATGTACACATTGGCCCTCATGCACGAAAATGTTCTTATTCTAATCCTAAATTTCTCCTACTTTTGTTCGTACGAAGCGTTCGTACGAACATGCCACGTCAGAACCAACAAACTCTTCTATCCACAGGAAAAGCGTGTAAACGGGCTGCTTAAAGGTGATGAATTCCACCTGTTCTACTCACCTGCGCGTGCTCGCGTGAGGGTAATTTACATAATTTCCACCCCTCAAAACACCATATAAGGCCACGCTTCCTGCCTTCTGACAGCAGGAAGTGTCCATTCATTCAAACACATGAAGTAAAATGAGGAACTTCACGCGTTCGGAGATCTGCTCTCAGTCGCGCTGTGGCGACCCCCCCACCCCCCTGCAGGTGTCGGATGGTCAAATATCTTTAATGTTAGTGTAAAGTTTGTAAACAACTGTGTAGTTTCACTTATTCAGAAGAGCTGTGGCGCACCGCTGCCCCCCCCCCGCAAGTGTCGGATGGTCAAATATCTCTAATTTCAGTGTACTGTGTTACATTATAGTTTCACTTATTCAGAAGAGCTGTAGCGCACCGCTACCCCCCCACCCCCCGCAAGTGTCGGATGTGTTTTTCAACAGAAGCATTTTAAAATGTCTCTAAACTACAGTTAACTTCATATTAATATTGTAGTGCATGCTGTGTGTCCCGTGGGTCGTACAGTATCAGAAATCAAGAATAAATGGTTTGATCTGAAAATGGCTTCAAACAAACGTCTCGCCGCAGCACGACAGGTGGACAGTCTGCGAGATGGAGCAGACTGACTGCAAGACGCGCGATGATCCACACTCAGAACACAGATGACAGTGCGCCCGCAGTCAACAGGCAGCTTAAATAAAAAATGACATGAAACGAATGAATAAGCCGGCTTCGCTTTGTTCTCCCCTCTCTCTGCGGTGCTGTGTGTGTGTGTGTGTGTGTGTGTGTGTGTCTGCTCGACAGTCGCGCGGCGTGGGGGGGGGCATGCCGACACTGGCGCGGGGGGACCCCGTGCCCACTGTTGGCACGGGGTGGGGGGGCGTGTGCCACACCACGCGCGGGGGCGCACGGTGGTCGAGTGGGGCGCGGGGGGGGGGTTTGAAGCCGCTTTCTTTTAATTTAACAAATTTGTGTCGTTGCATTTAATTCTTTTTAAACTCAGAATATTTTCTAAATAACGAAATATAAGTGATTAGTGATGGAAATCCATCTGGATAACGGCGGACCGACTGCTCGTAAAATATACGACAGGTCCAGACCACACGTACATTTTGTTCGTATCTGAAAAAAATCTTAGGATACAAAAACATTGTTGGATGCCACAAATGATCCTTAATCGCTCGTACGCACAGGATAAGCACATAGCTGTGCGTACGAACGGTTTGTGCATGAGGCCCATTGACTTGGCATTTTTATCATCACTCTCCAAACCAGTGTTGCCAGGTGTATGATAATTATCATATTTGTACGACAATTTTGCCCTCTGTACGATGTATGATCAATAATCCATAAAAAGGCCAAAAATACGATAATTTGACCGTTCCGTGATTGTGTAGTTGTAATCGGTTGCCATCAGCCAGTCGCAACTGTCTGTCAGAGTTTTTTTGTGAACCCTGAAGGCATCTGGAAATTCCAGCCAATTGTGCTTTTCTAAATGTGACCTAAGAGTGACGTGTATGCTTTTGCCTCAGAACAACGGCCATGATTGGCTGAATAGTCCACTAAGCCCACCCCATGAGTTAGAAAATAAGAAGAAGCAGAGCCATGTAACACCGGTCAGGAAGAAGTGATGAAAATGAGTGAACATTTATGTAAAGTTGAATGTTAATGGTGATGTGACATGATTTTGGAACTATGCATAAAGTGGCACAACATATATATGTTGTATCATTCAACTATGTTAGTTTTTACAAGTAAAATGATAAATCAATGAAATTTTGTTTCAAAAGTGAATTTGAAATTGGCGCCGTGTTTCGTCACGGGACATCCGGGTACTTATGCGACGTCGTGACGTAGTGACAAGGAGTTCAGTCTGCAGGCTGCTATTAGCACGCTGTGTAATTGTCTTCAAGATCACCTATTTTCTTTTGTATAACTTGAAAAATGCCGGTACGTTGTGTCGAATTTGGGTGTTCTAACATCTCCAGCTCTGTAGACGACCACGATCGGGGTCCAGCCCTTCATCCTCGGAACCTTGCTCATCTGATGTCAGACTCCCCCTCACACCCTGCATGATAAGACTAAAATAAATACGGATGCGGACCTACAGTAGAACCAGCTGTTTCTTGTTCATCACTCGAACTAACTTCGGCTTCCCAAACTGAAGACAAATCGCTTAAATCTTCACTTAAATTGCTTAATTCCTCGGTTTATATATTCTCTGCCATTGTTATTTACAAGGTGCATTCTAGCCATTGCGTCATAAAAATGCATTGGCGTTTGACTGTGATGCACTGCAGAGTTACGTCATTAAAACTATTTTATTTAAAAATACTTTTATATATTAATTATTCGAATCATCTGTATACAAACAATCAAAGCTGAGTAGCTCCTCTTTCTAAAGATGTCTATGTTCCAACATCATGTCACACCACCTTTAAATGATAATAAAGAACTATATTAAGAAAATATGGCAGGAAAACTGGGACATTACTGATACAGGAAGACGTTTACACAACATTCATAAAAAGGTAGGATATACAAGGAAAGCAGGAAGAAACAGGAACTTACTCGCATTAGAACAGGACACACAGGCCTTAATAAATCTCTTAAAATAATTGGAAAGCATGCAACAGGACTATGTGACAAGTGCACCAGTGATCTCCCTGAAATGGTTCAACATGTCTTTATGGAATGTCCAGGGTATGAAACAGAAAGAATGCATTTCCAAAAATAAATAAATAAAATGAATATTAAGTTTACAATTAGGGATGTTTTTAGTAGTGATATCTGTAAAGTTAAAGATCAAGTTATTATTTTCTTGAAAAATACAAACTTAATAGAGAGAATTTAGTTGAGTTATTAAATTAATTGTACAGAATTATTATTATTTTTCTTCTGTTTATCTCTTGTCCACACTCCAGCTCAATAGGTGGTGGTAATGTACCTTACGGTTGGTCTGCCAACCGCCATAAAACAAAACAAGAAGGGGGGGGGGGTCATTAGTTCCCACCACAGAGTCTGTGGTGGGAACTAATGGACAATAATACGTATTAATGTCTGTGGCACAGACTTTAATACGTATTATTGTCTATGGTTCCCACGCATACTGACGCCACAAAGCTCTGAGTGCCCGTTAGACGCTATTCAACAATAGCATGACTTGTTATTTTGGTTATGACGGGTGTATGATAATTTTCCTCTATAGTATGATAATCCTACATTTATCACCTGGCAACACTGCTCCAAACCATTCCATAATCCAATTCCCTGGATTGAGGTGGACTGTCCCTTCAAACGAGTTCTGAATTTTGGTTTGACAAATATCTCTGTCCCCTAAAGATTGTAACAACTTTGTCTTTTAACAAAATTTATTTGGATATTTAAAAGTAATATGTTATTCGGAGTCATATTTATAACTGATAAAATACTATAATCTACCAAATCATGGAACTTCAGCTAGCTTTAGTTGATAAAATAATCTGATTGATGGGTGACAGTAATCCTTTCGCGTGATAATTCTTACAGCCCTTTTCTGTAAAATAAAAATAGGCTTTGTAATTGTTTTACACACTTTCCCCCAAACATCAATAGGCTATAATAGATTAAGTGTGAAACAATGGTTGTGTTATACAACATATGCAGAGCTTTATCATTTAATAAGTCCCTGACGTTGTACAGTACTTAGGGATGGGAATTGAGAACCGGTTCTTTTAAAGAACCAGTTCTTAGGAGTTCAATTCCCTCGAATTTTAGGCTGCTTGTCTTAACGATTCAGTTTATCGGTTCTTCTGACTCGTCGTGGTGACACATTTACGTGATGACATCACAGACATGCACCGTATTTGGTATTCAACATGGCGTCATGGAGGAAGCAGTCAAGCGTGTGGCTTTACTTCACAAAAAAAGACGAAACCAGGGCTACTTGCAGCACATGCAACGCGTCATTTACTATAAAGGGCGGAAATACTTCTAACATGCAGAAGCATTTGAGCACTCAGCATGCAGTTAGTTTGAACAAATGTACCATCTTTAACACGTTGCTAGGTTGTGATGGAAGTGGAGCTAACAACGCGTTCTCCTCCGTTTTAAATATTGCAGCAGGTAACGTTAAACTCCTCCAGTTTCTGTCACTTGTTACCTTTTTGCTGTACTGCTTCCACTGTATTTTATAAATAATCTCCCTCTCCTGTAATAACTTTTAGTTGACGAGGATTGCCATGATGGATGATGAGAATAACATCTGGGACAGGCTCAGGGCAGCAGTGGTGGCAGAAAACACTCAGGCAGTAACAACAACATCAGAGGGAGGCAGAAGAGGATGAAGATGATAACTATGTAAGTTTTGTTTTTTGTAATGAAAGATGATAAATTCCATGGATTATTACACTATTTATTTTAAAATTGAAACTTGTGAATTACAAGTTGTGGTTATGTCAATAATTTCAGACGCCTCCCGTAAAGAAGCAAAAAAGACAGCCCTAGAATAACTTTTTGAGGAAGAGGACAGCAAGTTTCTGTCTGTGCAGCATCAGCCCCCCATCTCCATAGCTCAGAGAGTGGATGGAGAAGTCCAACTTTATCAGAGTCAGAGTCAGAGAGTCTTTATTGTCATTTGCACCGCATGTGGTACATGTGATGAAAACGAGATTATGTACACGGGGTCCCAGTTACATCCAACAACAAATGCAAGAGAAAAACAGTAATAACATCTAGAACTAACTAAGAAAAACATCAACTAGTAATACACTAAGCTTAATATAGTGGGAATAAACAGCAGCACGAACATGAGTTTGTATGAGCAGATGGTCACAGATGAACACAGATGAACACAGCAACAAGAAAACAGATCAGCATCAGTATGATGTGATATTTTGCAGTGTTTATTTTTTATTTTATTTTTATTTATTCATGAGTCTAACAGCCTCAGGGTAGAAGCTGTTCCTCAGTCTAGTGGTTCTACACTTGATGCTCCTCAACCTCCGTCCTGAGGGGAGTGGGGCAAAGAGTGAGTGTGCTGGATGAGTGAGGTCTTTCATGATGCAGGTGGCTCTTTTCCTGCATCTGGAGGTGTAAATGTCTGTGATTGTGGGGAGACTGACTCCAACAGACTTCTGTGCAGCCTTCACCACTCTCTGCAGAGCTTTCCTCTCTTCAACTGTGCAGCCTCCATGCCACACGTTGATGCTGGAGCACAGGACACTCTCCACTGCACACCTGTAGAACGAGGTGAGAACTGGGCTGCTCAGACCAGCACGTCTCAGCCGTCTGAGGAAGTAGAGTCTCTGATGACCTTTCTTGATCAGGCTGGTGGTGTTGTTGCTCCAGCTGAGGTTATCATTCATGTGTACACCCAAGTATTTGTAGCTGGAGACCACTTCCACTGCAGACCCACCTATTTTCAGTGGGGCATGGGTGTGTTTGTTCCTTCTGAAGTCCACAATCATCTCCTTTGTCTTCTTCACATTCATGTGAAGATTATTCTCTTTGCACCAGCTCTCCAGGTGTTCCACCTCCTGTCTGTAGCTGGACTCATCATTGTTTGTGATGCATCCCACCACCGCTGTATCATCTGCAAACTTAACAATATGACAGCCTGGAAGTGTGGCTGTACAATCATATGTGAGCAGAGTGAACAGAAGGGGGCTCAGCACACATCCCTGAGGAGAGCCAGTGCTGAGGGTTATGGTGGAGGAGGAGAAGTTGTGGATCTTCACGGACTGTGGTCTGTCTGTTAAGAAGTCTAGTACCCAGTTACAAATAGAGGGGCTTAGTCCAAGTGTAGATAGTTTGTCTATCAGAGTTTGGGGGATCATGGTGTTGAAGGCAGATGTGAAGTCCACAAAGAGCAGACGCACGTATGAGTCCTTCTGATCCAGGTGGGTGAGAGCAGTGTGGACCACGGAAGAAATGGCGTCCTCTGTTGATCGGTTCTCACGGTATGCGTATTGATGAGGGTCCTCGTTGATGTTGACGGTTGCCTTGATGTGGGACATGACCAGTTTCTCAAAACATTTAGCGACTATCGGGGTGAGGGCCACCGGTCTATAGTCATTCAGACCAGTCACTGTGGAGCTCTTTGGGACTGGGATGATGGTCGCGGTCTTCAGGCAGGTGGGAACTGACTCCAGTGCAAGTGAGGTGGTGAAGATGTCAGCCAGCACCTCACAGAGCTGGTCCGCACATTCCTTCAGAACTTTCCCTGGGATGTTGTCTGGTCCGGTTGCTTTATGAGGATTAATCTTTCTGAGACTGCCTCTCACTTCATAGAAGTGCACTTTATAGAAGCATATCACCAGTTTTTTGTTGATGTGTTAATGTTAATTAGGAATTCTTTTTTCATACAAGTTCTATTTTTGTTCTGGTGAAAGAGCATTAAATACTTCATGCACACAAATAATAATAATAATAATAAATTCAATTTATACCGCACTTTTCATTAATAAAAATCTCAAAGTGCTACAACAAATAAAACAAGTGATAAAATCAAGTAAAATCAATAATGATATCAACTAAGATTAAAGACAGAATCATGTGGAGGCAGAATAGGCCTGCTTAAAAAATAAATAAATAAAAATAAAACAAGTGATAAAATCAAGTAAAATCAATAATAATATCAACCAAGATCAAAGATAAAATCATGTGGAGGCAGAATAGGCTTGCTTAAAAAGAAAAGTCTTTAAGCCGTTTTTGAAGTCAACCAGTGACTGTGGAGCTCTCAGGTAGTCAGGGAGGGAGTTCCATAGGCGGGGGGCAGCCACACAGAATGCCCGGTCTCCCATGGTCCTTAATTTGGTTTGTGGAATGTGAAGTAGATTACTGTTCTGTGATCGTATTTGTACAAACTGTTTACTGTCTTTCAAATAGCTAGATACCCACTGTAATGCTGGTCCTCTAATACCATATTTATTCAATTTTTCAAGGAGAATAGTGTGGTCAGTAATATTGAATGCTTTTTTTAAATCATCAAAAATACTAACACAATATTGTTTTTGATCGACAGCAGTAGTTATTTGTTCTATTAATTCCATGAGAGCCATTGATGTAGAATTTTTTGCTCTAAACCCATACTGACTGCTACTTAGAATATTTTGTTTAGCAACACATTGGCCCTCATGCACGAAAATGTTCGTATTCTTATCCTAAATTTCTCCTACTTTTGTTCGTACGGAGCGTTCGTACGAACATGCCACGTCAGATCCAACAAAGTCTTCTATCCACAGGAAACGTGTGTAAATGGGTTGCGTAAATATGATGAATCCCACCTGTTCTATCAACCTGCGCGTGCTCGCGTAGAGGTCATTTACATAATTCCCACCCCTCAAAACACCATATAAGGCCACGTTTCCTGCCTTCTGACAGCAGGAAGTGTCCATTCATTCAAAATCAAGAAGTAAGAGGAACTTCACGCGTTCGGAGATCTGCTCTCAGTGGCGCTGTGGCTACCCCCCCCACCCCCCCGCAAGTGTCGGATGGTCAAATATCTTTAATTTTACTGTGTTACATTATAGTTTCACTTATTCAGAAGAGTGGCACCGCTACCCCCCACCCCCCCGCAAGTGTCGGATGTGTTTTTCAACAGAAGCATTTTAAATTGTCTCGAAACTACAGTTAACATCATATTAATATTGTAGTGCATATGTTGTGTGTCCCGTGGGTCGTACAGTATCAGAAATCAAGAATAAATGGTTTGATCTGAAAATGGCTTCAAACAAACGTCTCGCCGCAGCACGGACAGGAGGTGGTCAGGAGATGGTGGACAATAAATGCCACGCTGCGCAAGATGCCAACATGTTTTGCAGCACAAGCCCCACATCCTTTCTGTGCGATGTTGGAAACAAAAACCCCTGTTCCTGGACTCAGAGTGCACGTGTGTCGCAGAAAGTGGTCCAGACTGGTGGGTCTGCTGGTCTCACTGATCTAGACGCCTGCCCCCCCCCCGCGCTTCTCCAGCTCGGTTCTTCAGTGCGCGCGGCTCACGGCTCCATCGCCTGCACAACGCGGCGCACGGAGCTGAGGGCGAGGTGATGGAGGCGGAGGAGGGGGGAAGAGGGGGTGGGGGTGGCACACAAGCGCAGGTTCCACTCGGCTCGGAACGGATCGGTACTTTGGGCACTTCTTTTTTATGTGTGGCTGAGAGGGAGATGGACGCACGGCGGAGCGCGCGCTCAGCAGCTTCTCTCATGCGCGCTCCTCCTGGTCATCGCGCAGCCACATTCTGCAGGTTATATTTCGAATCAGATATAATAATCTATTGCTCCGATGGTGTTTGGCACAAGATCAGTCTTAATCCGTACTTGTTCTGCGGCGGTGTATGGGGATTTTATGTACCTGGGTGTTAATATGAGGAGCGGCTTTGATGACCAAGGGGAGCGCACGACTCACCTGCGCGACACACCAGACAAATTAAACTTAAAATTATAATTCTAATTCAAACAGAACCTATTGTCAAAAACAATTGTGGTGCGTGACTTTTTTAAACTCAAAATATTTTCTAAATAACGAAATATGAAGTTATTAGTGGAGAAATCCCGTCTGGATGACAGCAGACTGACGCTCCTAAAATATACGACAGGTCCGGACCACTCGTAAATTTTGTTCGTATCTGAGAAAAATCCTAGGATACGAAAACATTGTTGGATGCCACAAATGATCCTAAATCACTCGTACGAACAGTATAAGAACAAATCTGTGCGTACGAACGGTTCGTGCATGAGGGCCATTGATCTAATCTGGTCACAAATAGTTTTTCTAGAATTTTTGAGAACTGTGGTAACAGGGATATTGGTCCATAATTTTTTTAACTCTATAATTTTTGAACACACATTTATCACCATTTCTAAAAAGAGGAACTACCTTAGCTACTTTCATATTATCTGGAAATATTCCTGTTGAAAATGATAAATTACATATATATGTAAACGGCTCAATAACATAACTCATTATGTCCTTTACAAACATCATATCCACGTCCACCCAGTCTTTTGATCTCTTGTCTGTAAGATTTTTTTACTACCGTATTTTCTGCCCTATAAGTCGCACCAGCCCAATTATGTCGAATAAATTGGAAAAAGCCATAAATATGTTGCTTCGCCCTATAAGTCGCACCTACGTCACAGCTGACGTAACGCGTCACCGCTGACAACCCGGAAATGTGGGCCCGTGTTTTGCCCAAAATGGATCGACAGCCAAATGGTGGCCACAGGAGCGTGTAGGAAGGACTTTAACAAGATTAACACTTAAAAACAATTATTTGTTTGCTGAAAATTATAGCAAAGATGTGTCTTAGCTGAGGTTTTCCTTAATAACTGAACGTAATTGTGAAATGAGCTGGATTTAAAAATTAGTTTTGCTACGTGCAAAACCTGCACCTGCACGGGTGGGAACGTTGCATTTCTTTAAAATTTAGCAAGATAAACACCTAAAAAAAATTTGTTTGCCGAAAATATAGCAAAAGTGTTTCTGAGCTGAACTTTTCCTTAATAAATGAATTGTTTCGCTACAGCGGATCAACAAAACGAGCATGCACAGCAACAGACATGCAGTGCAGCGAACAGACCTGCATCTCTTTAAAATTTAAAAGGATAAACACCTAAAAAATATATTTGTTAGCTGACATTATAGTAAAAGTGTGTGTCAGTTTAACTTTTCTTAATAAATGCACTTTGACGGTTAAAACATGGTAAAATGACGCAAACGAAATAAAGCAGCTTTAAAATTACTACACGCCCACCCGTCCATAATGATGATAGAAACAGCTATTTATGCTATGGTTTTTAATCAAACCCATTGAACTCTTCATCTTCTGTGTCGCTGGCGAAGAGTTCTGCCAGCGACTGAGGAAGGTGATTCAGTGCTGATGCGTCCTCTACCTCATCGGGGCTGTCCGAGTACTCGTCCGCGTCAGCTCCAGCTGCTCTAGCAATCCCAGCCTTTCTGAACCCTGACATGATGGTCTGTTTGGTCACAGAGGTCCACCACGCTTTGGCGATCCATTTGAGGACCTGTTGGAAAGTGGCATGGCACAGCCGTCCTGTAGCTATAAAACTGTGCTCCCCGCTGACCATCCACTCCTCCCACCGGCGGCGCAGATCTGCTTTGAAGCGGCTGCAGCACTTTGGTTAATCCTCCAGGGATGATGGCAGAAATGGAGTTGCACGCTTTGATTTTGTCCTTGAATTGCGACGTGATATGCGTGCGCATGCTGTCCACCACCAACAGGGCTTTCTTGGTTTTAAAAAAACCATCTGGCCGCTTAGTGAAGCATTTAACGAGCCACACCGCCATCATTTCCGTGTCCATCCATCCCTTTTTGTTCACCGCCACAACCACGTGTGGGGGAAACTCCTCTTTAGGCATGGTCTTTCTTTTAAATATGACCATGGACGGTAGCTTTGTTCCATCTACGCAGCAGGCTAGCACCACTGTGATGTGGGATTTCTCGTAGCCAGTGGTGAGGATGTTCCCACTTTTCTCACCTTTCTGGGTCACACTCCGTCCCATCGGGATGTTGAAAGTGAGGGGTAACTCATCCATATTAATAACATGGTCTGGCGAGACGCGGTGCTCCTGCACTTGACGGTCCACAAATGCGCGGAAACTTGCCACCTTCTCCTCAAAGTCCGCCAGTAGCTTCTGGCACATTGTAGTGCACACTCTGATCGAGAGCTGGTGACGACGCATGAACCTGAAACACCACAACGGCCCCCTAGCAAACTCTGTGATGTCCATCTCCTTAGCGACCGACATTGCGTGCAGCCGTAGCTGCACAGTGGACAGCCCTCTGCCAGACGCTCTCTCCTCCAGGACCCACGCTTTCACTCTTTCCTCCAGATCTGGCCCTTGCACCTGTGGTTAACCCTCTTCGACCACTTCATGCCTGTGAGCGAGACCTTCTTCCTCCATTCAAGGACGAGCTTCTCACTCACCCCGAAATGATGGTCGGCTACACGGTTCCCATGTTCTGCTGCATATTTAATAACCTACCGCTTGAAATCTGTAGCATAGGACTTCCTTTTAGGCAGCATTTTCTCTCTTTGTTCTCTCTCACTGTTGTTCGCTGTTGTTGTTGTCATCTCTGTTCTCCTACTCACACTCACGTATTTGGCGCGGGGTGATGGGATTTTGGCGGCTCTGAATACACAAATAATGGGAAACGCCTACAGGTACGCTGGCAGCCATCAACAGCCTAGAGGGCCCTTTAGCGCCTATAGCAACCAAAACTGGTACTACCTGCGCCCCTAGCGGCCGAAACTGGTACTGCCTGCGCCCCTAGCGGTTGAAACTGGTACTGCATACGTCCCTAGCGGCCGAAAGTGGTACTGCACCATATTTTTGCCAAAATGAAAAACGGTCATATCTCAGCCAAAAATTGGTCTAAAAATTTGGGGGAAAATCCATAAATATGTCGCTTCGCCCTATAAGTTGTAGGACATGAAAATTAGTTTCAAAAAACTGTGACTTATATGCCGGACAATATGGTATATACATTATTTATTCTTTGTCAGTTCCGTTAAGAAAAATACTGTTGGCACAACCTATGACTGAATGGCTCACATTATTATCTACTTTTGGTATTTTAGTAGCAAAGCTTTATCCAACATTCACAAAATAATGATTAAATCCATTTACACTTTCACTCTCATCATGGATTTAATCAAAAAAAGGCGTTCAATACAGAAAAAACTGGAATTTATTTGTAACAGAAGACATTTTGCTTGTCATCTGAGGAACTTTCTCAATTCAAAGAGCAGAGTGTGAGAGCAAGGTTTTAAAGGCTGAGGTAAGATACAACATACCTATGTAAATTGACAAATCACACCTCACACCAGTAGGGGTTTCTTAAGGTCTTTGTTAGTCTAATTCACAGACAAGGCTCCTCTGTTCCCATCAGGTGTGAAAACCGTCAGGGAATCAGTCCTAAAGCTGCATTATACGTTTTTGAAAGTTGGAATCTGAGACCCTCCCCTGTTAAGAGAAGGCTTCTCCATATCCGTAGCCTGGCCCTCGCCTTCCTGCACAGCTCCGCTCAATTCTCATTTCCCTTCACTGCACAGTCTGGGACTTCTCTCATAGACAACGATTTCTCCGGTAGATTTTTGACCGGACCAATCAGAGAACAGAAGGGACGGAGTTTTTGGCCCCTAACCCACGCCCCCACCTGTCCCAGCGCAGCCAGCGAGCAGTCGCATGTTCTCATTCAAAGCGATGCAGGACTGTTTTATATGTGATACAAATGTATTAATTTCCCCTTCTTAATCCCTTATCTGGAGTTTTCTTTTGTTTTTTTGGCCAAAAGTCAAGTTATCGCTCTCCTCCTCCTCTCTCTCCGGCGCTGCTGCGGTGCAAAGAATAAGGAAATGACTGAGGTTGTCACGAGAGAATTAAAATAGGGTTTTACGTTGCTGCCCGAGTCCCTGCATATTTTCTGGTCTTCTGGACCAGCGCTACATGGTTTTATTTAATTTTTTTCAAACGTTATAAACACAGAATGCAGGCAGCGAGAGAAAATTCAGCAGGAGGCGGAGCAGATGTCAAGTTCGGCAGAGCTCTGAGGGGGAGGGAGCAGAATGCTTTACCTGTTCAAAATTTTTCTAAGATCCAATGGTTTTGTTCCTCAGGCAGAGGCCACGCCTCCAGCAAGAATCGTTTTTCAATGGACAAGTCCCAGACCCTTGTCTGAAGCGAAGTGAAGGACAAGGGTCTGGTTTTAACCAGGCTACCATATCCGTGGCTGTGTCTCAATTCAGGGGCTGCATCCTCATGAGGACCCAGCCTAGCTGGGCCGAGTAGGCCACCCACTCACAAGACCGGGTGGGCTGAGCGAAACTGCTGAAATGGGACGGTCTAGCCTTCATGTTTGCGTGATTACGCACTTCCGCCTTACGTGCGGTAAATGTGTTTACTTCCGCTTTGATACTCGCGGCAAAAAAACAATAATGGATCCAGAATCGATGGTTTGTATTATTGTAGCTCTGTCCGTATTGAAGCAGCTTCGACAATTTTTTGATCGACGCAGGAGATACTTGCTTTTAAGGCTGGCAGCTGATCCAAATACGGTAAGTAGAAGCTCTGACGTGCCTTTGTCGTGCCGTTGTATTGCTATAAATGGTAGCATACAGCTAGCTGTAGCTAGCTCGTGCTTATTATTCAACATTAATCACATCTGTTTCGGTCGTAAATGAAATTCAATATTACTCTGTCGTACATAACACGTAACTTTTCCCACTATTATGTCCCATGGCAGAAACATGCATTTATATACCGTTTGTAATTGTACAAATACTTTAAACTATTGTTGAGTGGCAAGATGAAGTTTGTCCCTTAAAATTATGTATTATATAATTATATAATTTCTCTGTGTGTGTGTGTGTGTGTGTGTGTGTGTTGGTCTATGTGGTTTAGCCAGACTATGCGCCAGACTACGTACCGACATTATCGGGACATTTGGTATTAGCCAGCCTTTGCCAATGTCCGGATAAAACACAGATTGTATCCAAATATATTAATATGTAAACATTGTTTTTTCTCATCAATATCAGAGTAACTTGTGGCTAAATGGCTGCCTGGATGAGTTGGACTGTGCTTCAACACTTAAAATTGTTTTAATAAAAAGTTATTTACATTTATAAAATTGTCGGGCGAAGCACCTCCTCGAGATTCTGTGTGTGGTGTGTGTCATTTTGTGTGTCGGATGCACTTATTGAAACCGTGTGTGTCGCTCGCTGACACACACCGCGCCAAAACTCCAACGCCCCTCCTCTCGTGATGTGGAGACCCTGTAGTGGGCGGGGGCTCAGGGCGGGGCCTCAGGTGACCGAGCCTTTAAAAGTTAAAGCCCCTTGAGCTTACACGTGCAGAGTTATGGCGTCGTGTGTTGATTGCATGTGTTAGGTGAGCGGAGGTTATTTTTGGAGAGCGATTTAAGTAAGATTTTGCAGCAGTAGGTGGACAGAGTGTCAGAGTGTATTGACTTCATTCAGGTAAGAATTTAAAAAAAAATTGTTGCTTTTGATGACATCATCTCAAGGAAATGTTAACCTAATCCAGTAGCGTTTACGTGTAACGTGACTTTAACCGCAGAGTCACAAACTGTGAAGACTGTAGAAAACTTTATCAACATTTACATAAATTAGGAAGTATCTGTGCATGAGTTTTGAGTGCGCGAAGAAAGACGCAGCTCAAACTAGCTGCGGCTAGCGTTAGCATGTAACGTAACTTCACTTCAGAAGCGTGACAACCTTTCAACGCTGTTGAAAACTTTTATAGACATTTATATAAATCAGCGATACTATATATGCATCACTTGTGGATGTTTTTAGTGGTTATTTAGAGTCTTAACGCGACGAAGACAAAATTAAACGCACGTAGCGTTAGCGTCACTACCGTGAACGTGTCACGTCACAATAACAGCGTGACTAACGCTGTAATTTAACATGCGTTAATAGGGTAGAGGGGTTTTAATGTTTCCAACGTCATTTTTGTGCTAAAATCTGCTCTTTTTTTTTTACCTCTGAGCAGTGAGCAGACGGACGAACTGCGTCGTTACGTCATCACGTTGCAGCCTCGTTACGTCATCACGTTGACTGCAGTGTTATGTAGGTATCAGAATACTGTTGTTGGAATACTGAATACTGAATAATACAGAATACTGTATAAGTGTATTGTATAAACTTGAGAATTGTTTTTTAACTTTTTCATATTTTTACATGTACAGGTTTTCAGCTAGTCCAAGAGGTCATTTGGTTTTTGGTGAGTCAGATAATCTTTGTCATTTGCACCGCATGTGGTACATGTGATGAAACTAGATTATGTACACATGGTCCCAGTTACATCCAACAACAAAATGTAAGAGAAAAACAGTAATAACATCTAGGATATAACTAAGAAAAACATCAACTAGAAATACACTAATCACTAATGTAATAGAAAAACATCATTACAAACAGCAGCAGGAACATGAGTCTGTATGAACAGATGGTCACAAATGAACACACAGCAACAAGAAAACAGATCGGCATCAGCATGATGTGATATTTTGCAGTGATTATTCTTATTATTTAATTATTCATGAGTCTAACAGCCTCAGGGTAGAAGCTGTTCCTCTGTCTAGTGGTTCTACATTTGATGCTCCTTAACCTCTGTCCTGAGGGGAGTGGGGCAAAGAGTGTGTGTCCATCCATCCATCCATCCATCAAACATCCAGCCTTGCTGAACCCACACGGATGGATTCTTTACTGACTGAGGTCCACGCTTTATCCATCCATCCATGCATCCATCTATCCATCAAACATCCACACATCCATCCATCCATGCATCCATCCATCAAACATCATCCATCCATCCATCAAACATCCTGCCTTCCTGAAAACAGACATATGGATTCTTTACTGACTGAGGTCCACGCTTTATCCATCCATCAAACATCCATCCATCCATCCATCAAACATCCATCCATCATCCATCCATCAAACATCCATCTATCCATCCATCCATCAAACATCCTGCCTTCCTGAACCCAGATGGATTCTTTACTGACTGAGGTCCACGCTTTATCCATCCATCCATCCATCAAACATCCATCCATCAAACATCCATCCATCAAACATCCATCCATCCATCCATCAAACATCCATCCATCCATCCATCAAACAAACATCCATCCATCCATCAAACATCCTGCCTTGCTGAACCCAGACAGATGGATTCTTTGACTGAGGTCCACGCTTTATCCATCCATCCATGCATCCATCCATCCATCCATCAAACATCCACACATCCATCCATCAAACATCCATCCATCCATCAAACATCCTGCCTTGCTGAACCCAGACAGATGGATTCTTTGACTGACGTCCACGCTTTATCCATCCATCCATGCATCCATCCATCCATCCATCAAACATCCACACATCCATCCATCAAACATCCATCCATCCATCAAACATCCATCCATCAAACATCCATCCATCCATCCATCCATCAAACATCCATCCATCTATCCATCAAACATCCTGCCTTCCTGAACCCAGACAGATGGATTCTTTACTGACTGAGGTCCACGCTTTATCCATCCATCCATTAAACATCCACACATCCATCCATCCATCCATCCATGCATCCATCCATCAAACATCATCCATCCATCATCAAACATCCTGCCTTCCTGAACCCAGACAGATGGATTCTTTACTGACTGAGGTCCACGCTTTATCCATACATACATCCATCCATCAAACATCCATCCATCCATCAAACATCCATCCATCCATCCATCAAACATCCAGCCTTGCTGAACCCACACGGATGGATTCTTTACTGACTGAGGTCCACGCTTTATCCATCCATCCATGCATCCATCCATCCATCAAACATCCACACATCCATCCATCCATGCATCCATCCATCAAACATCATCCATCCATCCATCAAACATCCTGCCTTCCTGAAAACAGACATATGGATTCTTTACTGACTGAGGTCCACGCTTTATCCATCCATCCATACATCCATCCATCAAACATCCACACATCCATCCATCTATCCATCCATCAAACATCCTGCCTTCCGGAACCAGACAGATGGATTCTTTACTGACTGAGGTCCACACTTTATCCATCCATCCACCCATCCATCCATCAAACATCCATCCATCAAACATCCATCCATCCATCCATCAAACATCCATCCATCCATCCATCAAAACATCCATCCATCCATCAAACATCCTGCCTTGCTGAACCCAGACAGATGGATTCTTTGACTGACGTCCACGCTTTATCCATCCATCCATGCATCCATCCATCCATCCATCAAACATCCACACATCCATCCATCAAACATCCATCCATCAAACATCCATCCATCCATCAAACATCCATCCATCTATCCATCAAACATCCTGCCTTCCTGAACCCAGACAGATGGATTCTTTACTGACTGAAGTCCATGCTTTATCCATCCATCTATCCATCAAACATCCATCCATCAAACATCCATCCATCCATCAAACATCATCCATCCATCATCAAACATCCTGCCTTCCTGAACCCAGACATATGGATTCTTTACTGACTTGAGGTCCACGCTTTATCCATCCATCTATCCATCAAACATACATACATACATCCATCAAACATCCATCCATCAAACATCCATCCATCATCCATCCATCAAACATCCATCCATCTATCCATCCATCCATCAAACATCCTGCCTTCCTGAACCCAGACAGATGGATTCTTTACTGACTGAGGTCCACGCTTTATCCATACATACATCCATCCATCAAACATCCATCCATCCATCCATCAAACATCCATCCATCCATCAAACATCCAGCCTTGCTGAACCCACACGGATGGATTCTTTACTGACTGAGGTCCACGCTTTATCCATCCATCCATGCATCCATCCATCCATCAAACATCCACACATCCATCCATCCATGCATCCATCCATCAAACATCATCCATCCATCCATCAAACATCCTGCCTTCCTGAAAACAGACATATGGATTCTTTACTGACTGAGGTCCACGCTTTATCCATCCATCCATACATCCATCCATCAAACATCCACACATCCATCCATCTATCCATCCATCAAACATCCTACCTTCCGGAACCAGACAGATGGATTCTTTACTGACTGAGGTCCACACTTTATCCATCCATCCACCCATCCATCCATCAAACATCCATCCATCTAACATCCATCCATCCCATCCATCAAACATCCATCCATCCATCCATCAAACATCCATCCATCCATCAAACATCCTGCCTTGCTGAACCCAGACAGATGGATTCTTTGACTGACGTCCACGCTTTATCCATCCATCCATGCATCCATCCATCCATCAAACATCCACACATCCATCCATCAAACATCCATCCATCAAACATCCATCCATCAAACATCCATCCATCCATCAAACATCCATCCATCCATCCATCAAACATCCATCTATCCATCAAACATCCTGCCTTCCTGAACCCAGACAGATGGATTCTTTACTGACTGAAGTCCACGCTTTATCCATCCATCTATCCATCAAACATCCATCCATCAAACATCCATCCATCCATAAAACATCCACCTATCCATCCATCAAACATCCTACCTTACTGAACCCAGACAGATGGATTCTTTACTGACTGAGATCCACGCTTTATCCATCCATCCATTAAACATCCACATATCCATCCATCCATCCATGCATCCATCCATCAAACATCATCTATCCATCATCAAACATCCTGCCTTCCTGAACCCAGACATATGGATTCTTTACTGACTTGAGGTCCACGCTTTATCCATCCATCTATCCATCAAACATACATACATACATCCATCAAACATCCATCCATCAAACATCCATCCATCATCCATCCATCAAACATCCATCCATCTATCCATCCATCCATCAAACATCCTGCCTTCCTGAAGCCAGACAGATGGATTCTTTACTGACTGAGGTCCACGCGTTATCCATACATACATACATCCATCAAACATCCATCCATCCATCCATCAAACATCCATCCATCCATCAAACATCCAGCCTTGCTGAACCCACACGGATGGATTCTTTACTGACTGAGGTCCATGCTTTATCCATCCATCCATGCATCCATCCATCAAACATCCATCCATCATCCATCCATCAAACATCCATCTATCCATCCATCCATCAAACATCCTGCCTTCCTGAACCCAGATGGATTCTTTACTGAATGAGGTCCACGCTTTATCCATCCATCCATCCATCCATCAAACATCCATCCATCAAACATCCATCCATCCATCCATCAAACATCCATCCATCCATCAAACAAACATCCATCCATCCATCAAACATCCTGCCTTGCTGAACCCAGACAGATGGATTCTTTGACTGACGTCCACGCTTTATCCATCCATCCATGCATCCATCCATCCATCCATCAAACATCCACACATCCATCCATCAAACATCCATCCATCCATCCATCCATCAAACATCCATCCATCAAACATCCATCCATCCATCAAACATCCATCCATCTATCCATCAAACATCCTGCCTTCCTGAACCCAGACAGATGGATTCTTTACTGACTGAGGTCCACGCTTTATCCATCCATCCATTAAACATCCACACATCCATCCATGCATCCATCCATCAAACATCATCCATCCATCATCAAACATCCTGCCTTCCTGAACCCAGACAGATGGATTCTTTACTGACTGAGGTCCACGCTTTATCCATACATACATCCATCCATCAAACATCCATCCATCATCAAACATCCATCCATCCATCAAACATCCAGCCTTGCTGAACCCACACGGATGGATTCTTTACTGACTGAGGTCCACGCTTTATCCATCCATCCATCAAACATCCACACATCCATCCATCCATGTATCCATCCATCAAACATCATCCATCCATCCATCAAACATCCTGCCTTCCTGAAAACAGACATATGGATTCTTTACTGACTGAGGTCCACGCTTTATCCATCCATCCATCCATCCATCAAACATCCACACATCCATCCATCTATCCATCCATCAAACATCCTGCCTTCCGGAACCAGACAGATGGATTCTTTACTGACTGAGGTCCACACTTTATCCATCCATCCACCCATCCATCCATCAAACATCCATCCATCAAACATCCATCCATCCATCCATCCATCAAACATCCATCCATCCATCCATCAAACATCCATCCATCCATCAAACATCCTGCCTTGCTGAACCCAGACAGATGGATTCTTTGACTGACGTCCACGCTTTATCCATCCATCCATGCATCCATCCATCCATCAAACATCCACACATCCATCCATCAAACATCCATCCATCAAACATCCATCATCAAACATCCATCCATCCATCCATCAAACATCCATCCATCTATCCATCAAATATCCTGCTGTATGAGTTCTGCCTTCCCCTCCAGCAACCTCAAGCAGCAGCTAATCAGCTGATTAGCTACACCTGCACCTGCCTCCTAGACCTTCACCTCCTGCTCTACTTAAACCACAACCAGACGTTCAGCCAACGCTCGAACATTGATTACCTTGGGTAATATTGTCACAGCCTCTGACTCCTAGTTTTGACTCGTCTGCATTAACCTGTTTTGCCTTTGCCCGTTTGTTCAGCTCCTGTTCAGTCCTGCCTGTTCACCCGTCTCCAAGGCTGCGTCTGGTTGCCAACCCTGCACACCAAACCCATAACTAAGGACTTCATTCTGGACATCTTCACCACTCTTCAACTTTGTCTGAACTCACCCACTGGACCCACAGTCTCTCCGGACCTCGCCCTCCGTAACCCATTACTCCGACGCCACCTGCAAACAAATTCTACAGTAAGGACAAATACTTCTATCAGCACAATTGTCATAAAGAATCATTGGACCTCAGGATATTCACCGCCTCCCCTCTTCTCTCCACAGCCCTTTCCAGTTCCTGCACTGTAAATAAAAAGATCACTTTTGTACTCGCTTGTCCTCGTGTTCTTTGGTCTGCCATTTGGGGTCATATTCAGCAAACATCATGTTAGAATGTTCGAGCCACCAAGACCCTCAAGGCCAGACCAAAGACAGTCAGAGGGACCAAGCAATATTAGCTCTACAGGCCCGGAGTGAACGTAACGAGCAAACTCTAACTAAACTTCTCACCCAACAGAGTGAATTTGGTAGCATGATACATGCTGTTGGACAACAAGTCGCCGCCATGACTACCAAAGGCCCCGAACCACTCCGTCCACCCGAACCTACTCCAGTTTCAGTACCAGCATCAACATACAGACATGAACCTGATGTCAGACCTACCGAACTCTTTGGTGGAGATTCCAAGCTGGTGGGTGGTTTCCTCCTCCAAAGCGAGCTCGCGTTCAACCAAGCACCCATCAGGTACGCCACCGACTCGTCCCGCATCTCTTATATTATCAATGCCCTGAAAGGCGACGCTCTGCAGTGGGCCACCGCTCATCTCCGTTCACGTTCCTTGTCCTCCATGTCTTTCACGAACTTTATAAGAGACTTTAAACTAGCTTTCGATCACCCTTTGTTGCAAGAGGAAGCGCAACAAAGATTATTCACAATCAGACAGGGTTCAAGATCTGTCGCCGAGTTCTCCATCCGTTTCCGGGTGATCGCGGAAGAGTCAGGATGGGGTGAAATCGCACTGAAAAGCGCTTTCCGAAACGCGCTTAATGACAACATTAAGGACCAAATCGCCACACAAGAGCCTCCCCAGGATTTAGAAGACCTGATCTGTCTCGCAATTAGAATCGACACTCGAAATAGAGAACGTAAATTGGAAAGGGACTACAAATCTTGGGACCGCCCCTCAACCGGAAGTAGTTCCGCGACACCAGTCT
>JBBPBX010035157.1:0-12891 GCA_038048925.1 Garcialebias charrua
TATATATATACTGTATATATATAGACAGGGATTAACACAGAAATAATCTGTCATGTTCAATTTTTTTTAGCATAAATATATACCATAATGAATAAAAAATATTCTAGAAACAAAACAAGAATATAAAATAAAATTCCTAATCTTGCTAACCTAATCTGGCAACAAACTAGACAAAGGTTTCCATTTTCTCGAACACCACTGTATTTGGTGCGTCACCTGTGTGTTAAAGGTAGAATATTTCAGGTGGTTTGACTCGGTGAAAGGAATGCTAAGCAAATAGAGGCTGGGTTTTCATTGTCCTGGGTTGATCTTTGCCCCCTGTGTCAGTTTCACAGCCAGAGTCTTACCTGCTGTTCCAGGACAGATCTGACGCAGCACACACTCCACGACTGAAACCGTCAAAGAGTAAGTTCATCTAACTAATGATGACAAGTCAGAGATAAATTATCTGAGCCTGCAATGTTAGTACCGTAGTCAATCAAAATTGATGACACAAAAGAAAAAGATTAATAAAATTCAATTTGTTTTTTATTTGAGGAAGTAACAGCGTTTTAATGATACCAGGATGTCTCAGAGGAGAAGAAATTTGGTATTTTTTTTATCAGAACGAGATAGAAAAATTATCATTATCTGAGAAAAAATGTGCGGAAGTTTGATGAATAAGCTGAAACCAAGTTGTTGACTAAAGTGATTGGAGCAGCAGCTAAAATTAGCATAACAAAAACAAATACAAATTAGCAAAACCAAAAAAATAAAAAATCTAAATTAGTAAAAAAACTAAACATTTAAGTTAGCAAACAAAATTAAGGCTTAAACCAACAAAGCCAATAAGAGAAAAAAAATAGCTAAACAATAGTTAAAAGCTATAGTTAGTAAAACAGAAACTGAAAGTTAAAATAATCACCATACTAGATTAAAGCTAAAATTAGATAAATCTGTAGCTATAAGCAAAATTTTAGCAAACGATAATTTAGGCCTAAATTGGCAAAACATTAGCTTAAAGCAAAAAGCATTAGGACTTGTTATACTTATCATTCCCCAATCTGTTGCAGAAGCACGATCCTTAGTGTACTTCCTGGTTGCATGGATCGCAGTTGTTTATGAACAAAAACTGTCTTAATTTACTTAGAAAAGTATGTGCTCTATCGCTGCCGATCTTCATGTAGCTAATTTATGCTACTTGTATTTCCATTACAAATCATTGGTTAAGATGATATGCGACACATTAGACCTGATCTCCAGCCTGGGCTGAATGAGAAAAACACTGCAAGATACAGAATTAATTATTTCCTCCCTCTTGGATTGTAACGTGGTGGTGGTGCGTAGGAGGAGAGCTTGTTTAGCTTTAGCAACACGTGCTCCGGCGTAACTTGGAAAAGAGCGAAAGAACGTTGATTCTCACTGGTACTGTATTACACTAAGAGCCACTAGAAGATTTGCTGGAAGCAAATGTGACTGAAAAAGTCACAGAACTGACTGCATGGGTGAAAAAAGACAAAAACAAACTAAGGGTTTGTTTAGACCCCACTGATCCCAAAGCCAGAGACAACACTTCTTCATTTCAACAGCAGATGAAGTGCTATACAAACTGGCTGTAAAGAAAATATTTACAGTGGTAGATGAAAAGGATGGCAATTGGCAGATAAAATTAGACAAAGAGTCATCATTACTGTACACCTTCAATACGCCTTGGGGGCATTACCAGTTAAAGTGGCTCCCAGTCGGGATCAAGTCAGTGAGCGAAGTCTTCCAACAATGTAACTGTGAGACATTTGGAGACATCAGTGGAGTTCATGTGATAGCCAATGATATGATTATCACAGCATCCACTGAAAAGGAGCATGATAAGAAACTACAGAAAGTGATGACGAGAGAAGGATGATAATGTGAAGTTCAACAAAGACTAAATCCAGTACAAAGTGAGCAGTGTCAAATACATGGGTCATGTGGTGATGTCAGACGGTGTTAAAGTGGATGAGGCAAAAGTTAAGACCATTATGTGGACATGCCTTCACCGACAGACAGGCCAGGACTACAAGAAAGCTGGGCATGATAAAATACCTGGCACAGTATATTCCAGGTGAGGCCACAACTACAGCACCATTGAGATAGCTTCTGTGAAAGGACAGTGCATGGCAGTGGCAACAAGAATGCTGCTAATGAACTGGAACAAGCACTCACAACAGCCCTGGTTCTTAAGTTTTTTGACTCCAAGAGACCAGTTGTAGGGCAGATGCATCTAAAGATGGACTCAGTACATGCTTCATACAGGATGGACATCCAGCTTGTGAATCCAGAACTCTCACTGACACAGAGAAAAACTATGCATAGATAGAGAAGGAGCTTCTGCCCATTATGTTCTCACTCAAAATGTTTCATCCATATGTATATGGAATAAAAGTCAATGTGCAGTCTGATCACAAACCTTTATAGACCATCCTCAAAAAGCCATTGGGAACAGCTCCATCAAGACTGCATAAAATAATTCTCCATCTACAACATTATGACCTAATGGACCTTACCAAGCTCCGCCCAGAAACGCCCCCTAAACTCCAACATGGCTGCACGTCTCCCAAGCGCAGCATTGGTGTCAATGGAAAACATGGCGTCGACTGACTCAGGAGGGTATTTCTGAGTCGAATAGTGTATAATTTCTGCCAGATTCCAACAAAATATCAGCCATGACAATGGACAGGGGAACCAACAAGTTCATGTTATTCTTTTTTTTGGACATTATCAAGTTGTTTGATCCACGCGATGCTTCCAACAGCGTGCGCAACACAGCTAATGCTACCGTCTGATTAGGAAAACAGTAGCTCCTCACACGCTCAGGCTCAGCATTATTACAGCTGTGGACAGGATCACGGATGCCTATTGTTCTGCAAGGCTGGGTAAGTCAGGCATTCATGGTTTTGAGGGTTACTTTTGAAATCAGCGATTTCTATTGTTGGCAAAAGTTTGTGTGCCTTGGTCGCAAAGCTAATGCTAACTGTAATCTCCATTCATTCCTTAAGTGGTTGGTTAGCCGTTGCTGCTTTAGCTGCTAAACACGCCGACAGCGACTTTTGTGAGGGCAAACGAGCTCAGCCGTCCGGTGTGTTAGTTAAAATCCAGCCTTCGTGTCACGATTTTGTGCAGTTTTAGGTGAAATCGACAGTAGAGCTCGTTGTGTTAGCTAGCTCATGTGGCGTTAGCAGAGCTGTTTCTTCCCAACTTCCAGGACGTTCAGTGAACTGTGGCTTTCTCTCATCGTGACCGCGTGTTGTTAACTAGCAGGTTTCAAAAGCAGGTCAACCCTTCTCTGCTGGTGAAAGAAATAATTGTTCAGTTTTGTGGTCGTGCACAAGCTTTGATCCAAGCAAGGCATTCAGTTTCACATATAGGGAAACGGTGAATTTTACTTCCACAAATACGGTCAGGGTACCTGACATCTCCTGTACAGATACCCCACTGACGGTGGAGGACCATTTTTCCAGCCCTGACGCAAAAAAATTCTGCACGTATGCTAGCTAGCAATGTAAGTAGCATGTGGTGCCGGTCTCACAAACGCTACCGTAGCGTTTGTTTTGTGAGACCGGCACGCACGTGGAAGCTGCGCTGTGACGTGTTATGGGCATTAGCCAATGAAACGCGGCCCTGTGGGCGGAGCTTGGTAAGGTCCATAGTCAACACACCAGGTAATGACCTACTGATTGCAGACATTCTCTCACAAGCTGCTACACCAGAAAACAAATAGACAGTGATATTTCAGATGAAAAAGTAGTCTATGCTCTTGAACCAACAGAGGCTTTAAGCAAAGAAGCTTTTGAACAGACAGTGTCAGAGACACAAAAGGATGAGGTGTTATAAGTGTTACATGGCATTCACAAACGAGGCTGGCCACATCACAGAAAACAAGTAGACAGAAGGGTATTGCAGTTCTGGTCCATCAAGCACACCATGTCAATGAGAGATGGTATAATGTTTGCTGGAGACAGGATTATTGTGCAAATCCAAAAAAGCTAAGTCTGGTCCTCTGGACATTCAAAAAACAAAACAAAACAAAGCAAAAAAACTGTAGAAACGTTTCGTCTTTCGTCCGAAAGACTTCCTCAGTTTGAATGTCCAGAGTACCAGACTTAGCTTTTTTGGATTTTTCTACCTGGATTATTGAGCATGCATCAGGGTATTATTGTGCAAAGTTCCTTGAGAACAAACATGTTACAAAAATCACATGTGGCTCATCAAGGCATGCAATGCACCAAAGCGCTGGCCAGGACACACTGGTATTGGTCAGGTATGACAAGATACATTGAGAAGATGGTTGAGTCCTGTGAAACATGCCATCAGTTCCAACCTAGTCTCCAGAGGGAGTCAATGATTTCTCATGATGTCCCAGAGCTGCCTTGACTTAAAGTGGGAGCTGACTTGTTTGAAATAAGTGGTCAGTAATTCCTGCTGATAGTGGACTACTTCCCCAAATACCCAAAGATATTCAATATCACTGACAAAACAGCGCAGACAGTTCCCTTATCAGTCAGTCCACTGCGGTGCAACAACATGACTATGGGAATTGAGCCTCCGCGCGGTTCACCTGAAGCAATACAATCACGCCTTTTAAGGCAAGTGGACGTCAGCGTCCCCAGGGGCCCACCCCCTTGGCATAAAAGGCGCTGACGTCACACGTTCATTCTCTTTTGCCT
The DNA here is from genome assembly GCA_038048925.1 of Garcialebias charrua. Taxonomy (NCBI): domain Eukaryota; kingdom Metazoa; phylum Chordata; class Actinopteri; order Cyprinodontiformes; family Rivulidae; genus Garcialebias; species Garcialebias charrua. The sequence continues at coordinate 4,683 of JBBPBX010035157.1, forward strand.
TTCACATCGCTTCACACCTGAACTTTGCAGGACTCCGTGTGACTGGATCACTCGACTGGGGGTGAGCTCGCTCCCTACCCAGAATGTCACGGACTTCCCTGCAAGCACTTTGTTTAGCGGATGCTATCCTAGTGCCGTTGACTTTGACTTCGACATTTTCTGCTGTTTCGTCGCCCAGTTTAGCGGGACGCTAACTGCGCCACACGCTACCTGCTAAGCTAATGGAGCAAACAGGTTAGCTCCACGAACAACGCAGTGAGAGGATTCAATGTTTTTCTGCTGGTTCGTCGCCCAGTTAGTGGGACGCTAACTGCGCCACACGCTACCTGCTAAGCTAACGGAGCTAACAGGTTAGCTCCACGAACAACGTAGCGAAAAGATTTCTTCAAACCACGTTTAGCGGCGACTAACTGGTTTCAACTCGACGTCTCTTCTCGGCCATGGCTCCGGAGAAGAGCAAGAGAAAATCGAAGAACTCCAACAAGACGAGCAAGCCAACGCCCCCCGGCTCCCAACCTTGCCCCAACGGATGTGGCTATTTCATCTCGGCAGCGGACACCCACAAGGCCTGTCCATTCTGCCTAGGAATGGTCCACGCAAGGACAGCTTTGGACTCCCCTGAATCTTGCCCTCACTGCAACCAGCTGCGTGAGGTGGCGAAACGAAGGCACGTAGACTTTGTGGCCAAGGCCATGGGCAGTTCCACCGCGGCGCGAGAACTGCTCCTTGCAGAGGCTCTCACTTCCACAGCGTTGTTGGAAGAAGACGGGATGGAGGACAGCGGCACTGGGAACTGGGGTGAGACAATGGACATTGTTGCCCCCGTAGGGGACTCCACAGTAGAGTTCGACACAAGGGACTTGACGCAAGCCGACGAGCTCTCGCTAACAGCCTCGGGTGAGATATCGGATGATGAAGTGGACAATGAAGAGGACGGAGAAGACAAGGAATTCTCCCAGAGCCCAATGGCAGGTCAACCAGAGACAGATGTGTCCACTCCCGCTCTGTTCGAGCTATGCCGCAGAGCCATGGACGCTCTGAAAGTAACTTGGCCAGAGCCCCCCCCCCCTCGACAACAAGTAACGAGGTTGGCGGGGAACTTCTTTTACGCCAAACAGTAGTCGGCCACGAGGCACAGGATACCCATCTTTCCCGACTTCCACACAGAGCTGACGCGCACCTAGGCTGAACCCAGGGCCCCCTTGACACTGCCTCTATCCCAGTTTCTGGACGTGGACGGAATGGAGGCGGCAGGCATGGCCCACATTCCTCAGATGGAGGAGACTTTGGCGTCTCATTTGGCCCCCAGAACGTCGAGCTCCAAACCCACTCTGCCCAGCAAGGCCTGCAGTGTGTCAGCCTCACAGCTCGAGAAGAGCTACCGAGCACAGGGCCTCGTTGTGCGCACCATGAACGCCTCTGCAATGATGCAGGCCTGCCTGGCCAAAAAACTGCAGGAGCTCAAGCAGACCTCCAACAAGAGAAAAGTGGCCGAGGTTCTGGACGAGGTCCGGAAGGCGATAGACTTTGTCCTTCGCCTCATGGGAACTGCAGCCATTGCTCAGAGAAAAGCTATGGCCGAGACGGTGATTGTTCAACGTCATTTCTGGTTGACGCTGACAGACCTTCCAGAGGGCCAACGCACCCCATTCCTCCACCATCCCATCCAGTCCACAGGCCTGTTCGGCGGCGCATTGGAGCAGATCCAGAGCAGGCTGGATCAGCGGAGGAAACAAGAAGAAGCCCTGCGTGAGGGGATGCCCAGAAAACATTTTGTGCAACCCAGAGAATTGAGCGGACACAGGGTCCAACAGCAGCGACACCACTTCGCCACGCATCGACCAGCTCAGAAAAGGCCAAACCTCGAGAGGGAGCAGCGGCCGAAACCCGCCTCAGAGCCTCCTTAGGCAGGCCACGCTTGGTCGAAAAACAGGGTTGTACCACGGCAGGCAGGACCACCACGGTCCTCCTCAGCGAACCGTGACAGGAAGCAGAAGTCAGCTTGAGCCAGAACTGCTTCACCACCATTCAGGCGTTTCCACCCACAGGGAAAAGAGGAAAGCCAAACTTTTAATACCAGCTTTTGTGCTAAAGAAGCCATGATTAACTGGTCCAGAATGTGTAAACACACAAAATCACTCAAATGTTTGTGTAATAAAGAAAAATTACTGTTTGAACACGACAATAAAGTCTCACAAAACACAAAATGTTCTGTGTCCCGTCTTAGCATTAGAGGGGAAAACACAACACCTTTTTATGCAAAACATGTCAATAAGGAGACAAGGGGACCGGTTCACACACCCGGCTTCCCCTGCTCTGATAAGACACAGTCTCTCAGGAGATACAATGAACCCCTGCAGGGTCCCAGACAGACTCTCTGACCCCTGCAGTGGGACAGACAGGCCCGCTGAAGAGCGGGTGGGGGAGGGGGGGGTGCTCTCCTACCGCCCTCACATACAAGGTAAACATGATAATAATAATAATAATAATGAATTCCATTTATAATGCACTTTTCATTAATAAAAATCTCAAAGTGCTACAAAGTGTAACAAAGCAAAGATCAAAATAAAACAAGTGATAAAATCAAATAAAATCAATAATAATATCGACTAAGATCAAAGATAAAATCATGTGGATGCAGATTAGGCTTGCTTAAAAAATAAATAAAATAAAACAAGTGATAAAATCAAGTAAAATCAATAATGATATCAGCTAAGATCAAAGATAAAATCATGTGGAGGCAGAATAGGCTTGCTTAAAAAGAAAAGTCTTTATGCTGCTTTTAAAGTCAACCAGTGACTGTGGAGCTCTCAGGTCGTCAGGGAGGGAGTTCCACAGGCGGGGGGCAGCCACACAGAATGCTCGGTCTCCCATGGTCCTCAATTTGGTCCGAGGAATATGAAGGAAATTACTGTTCTGTGATCGTAGAGACCGGGTGGATGAATATGGTGCAAGAATGTCCTTTAGATAGTCAGGTGAAGTGCCGTGCAAGCATTGATGGGTAATGAGAGCAGTTTTGTACTGAATTCTGTAGGTGACAGGAAGCCAATGGAGGTTATGGAGAATGGGTGTAATATGTTCAAATTTACGAACTCTCAACAGAATCCTTGCTGCACTGTTTTGAATGTATTGAAGTTTCTGAAGGTTTTTGCCAGGGATACCAATAAACAGGGAGTTGCAGTAGTCGAGCCTGGAGGAGACAAAGGCATGGACGAGTTTCTCAGCATCAGGAAAAGTCAGAGATGGGCGAAGTCTGGAGATGTTTCGAAGATGGAAGAAGCAGGTTTTAAACAGATGCTTAATGTGATTTTCAAATGTAAGATGAGAGTCCATTTTTATTCCAAGATTTGTAACAGAGGTGGAGAGGGGGATGTCTTGACCAGAGAAGGAGATTGTTGTTAAAGTTGATGTTTGTATCTGGTGAGGGGTGCCAATCAATATGGCCTCAGTCTTCGAGCAGTTTAATTGAAGAAAGTTCTGATTCATCCATGCCTTTATTTCCTCCAGGCAGGCAGAGAGAACAGTGAGTGAAGACGGAGATAGGGATGATGATGATGTTCCAGTCCTGATGTAAAGCTGTGTGTCGTCGGCATAGCAGTGAAAAGAAATGTTGAACTGATTAATAATTTGACCTAAAGGCAGCATGTAGAGGGAAAACAGCAGGGGCCCCAGAACTGACCCCTGAGGGACACCACAGGAGACACCGACTGTCTGGGAAGTGGCATTGCCAAGGCTAACACATTCCAGCCTATTGGAGAGGAAAGAATTGAACCAGTCCAGGACAGTGTCACAGAGACCGACCTCCACATGAAGACGGTGGAGGAGGATACTATGGTCCACAGTGTCGAAGGCTGCAGTGAGGTCAAGGAGGACAAGGATGGAGGGAGAACCAGTGTCAGCAGCCATGAGGACATCATTTGTTACTCTCAGCAGTGCAGTCTCAGTACTGTGAGCTGCTCTGAATCCAGACTGGAACTTCTCATACAGAGAGTGTTGCTGTAGGTGGTCCTGCAGCTGAGCAGCAACTGTTTTCTCCAGCACTTTGGACAGAAATGGGAGGTGGGAAATTGGGCGGTAGTTAGAAAAATTGTCGGGATCCAAATTAGATTTTTTCAGAAGAGGCCTAATGATGGCAGTTTTTAGAGGCACTGGAACATGACCAGATTGTAGAGACTTGTTTATTATTTGTGTGATTAATGGGCTTATTGCAAAGTGATTGGATTTTATGAGAGACGAGGGGAAGGGATCCAGGGCGCAGGATGAAGGCTTCATTTTCTTGAGGATGGTCTCCACCTCACTCTGAACGACTTCATCAAAGCTGCTCAGGGTCCCAGAAAGCAGACGGGTAGATGGCACACTAAGATCAGGGAGGTTGTGGAGCTGAGATCTGATAGTGTCAACTTTGTTTTTAAATGATGAGAGGAACAGGTTGCATTTTTGAACAGAGTCCTCATGAGTTTGTTTAACCCTCCTGTTATGTTACGGGTCAAATTGACCCGTTTTAAAGTTTACATTTTTTTTAAAAATAGTTAAAAATATTTTTTCTGCATGAAACTTTTTCTATTTGTCTTAATAGTTCCAATCAACATATAAATTGAAAATGATTCACTTTACACATTTGTACCACTCTCTGCGTCTACTTGTTACATCGATACTGTTCGGGTCAATTTGACCCGGCAGTCAAAATGAATGGTAAAAAGGGGAAAAACATTTCCAATTCTATTTGTTTCCTTGAAACTATGAGACATATTTCACTACACACACACACACACGCGCACACACACACACACGCACGCACGCACGCACACACGCACGCACACACACACGCACGCACACACACACACACGCACACACACACACACACACACACACACACGCACACACACACGCACGCACACACACACACACACACATACACACACACATGCACACATGCATGCACATAAACCCACTTTCTCACTATTCTCTTTACTTCACAAGGAAACTGTGAGAAAGCAGGTGTTTATACAACTTTTGACGGGAACCTTTTCTGTTCCCGTGGGAAAACTCCACCCACACAAATCTTCATGACTCATTTGTCTTGATTTTAATGAGCGGGTCAATTTGACCCAGAACAGTAAATGTGTCTCAAGTTCAATTATAAAGATCACCCTTTGAAAAAAATAAAATAAAATGTAACATAAATTTTTTTACAAAAATCAATTTCAAGGATAATTATTGTTTTTTTGTGTGTAGGTTTTTTCAGCAAACATAAAAAATGTAAATCACATTGTTTATGTCCAAATGAGTTAGTCGTCATTATCCTTTATTTATGAGAAATAAAAAAAACATCATTGCACAAATATTGACTGACATGGTTAGTATTGGAGTTAATAATCAGATACAAAAAGGTTTTGGAGGATTTTTTGGGTTTCTGACACTATTACATGATTAAACACTCCCCGGGTCAAATTGACCCACGAACATTATTGCTGTACCTCAGAAACAAACATAACAGGAGGGTTAATGGGATTAAGCAGATGAGTTATTGTGGAGAAGAGCTGTTTAGAGTTTCCAGGGCAGGTGTTGATGATGTTGGAATAATATTTGGAGCGTGCTTCTTTAAGAGAATTGGCGTACGCTTTCTGATGTTCTTTGTACGCTTGCTTATGTACCGAGAGACCAGATGATTTTACACGTCTCTCAATAGCACGGCCAGTTGCCTTCATCCTGCGCAGCTCACCAGTGTACCAAGGGGCTGAACGGGAGAAAGACACCAGTCTTGACTTCAAGGGAGCATGTAGGTCCAGAAGCTCCTGGAGAGATTGGTTGTAGTAATCCACAGAGTCATCTGCAGATGAGTGATTGACAGCGGTCAGGGCGTGAAGATCAGCAGACAAAACATCAGGGGAAATGTTTTTATAGTCACGGAACTGGATAGGTCGTTTTGGGTTAGAAGCAGGCGAAGTTGAAGGCACTTCCAGGGAGATGACCCTGTGGTCTGAGACACCCAGGTCATATACAGACAAGTTATTGAGTACAGTGTCTGTAATCACCAAATCCAGAGTATGCCCCCTGTTGTGCGTAGGGGCGTCCACATGTTGGGTGAGGTTGAGAGATTCCAAAAGAGACTTAAAATCTGTAGCCAGAGGGGAAGAGGAATTGTCCATGTGGATATTTAGATCGCCAAGAAAAATAGTTTTTACAGGGGAGGTGCAGAAAAAAGTGAGGAGGTCATGCATTTCTGAGTTAAATGAAACATGCGGTTTGGGAGGTCTATAAATCAATATAACGTTCATCAGGAGTGGGGCTTTGAAGTTGAAGGCCAAACATTCAAAAGAAGAAAAATTATGAGAAGACAGATGTGACAATTTTAAATTACTGCGGTAGATTACAGCCAGACCACCACCGCGGCCAGTGCAGCGGGCTCTCTGCAGATAACTGTATCCAGAGGGACAAGCTTCATTCAGAGAACTGAACACGTCTGGTTGATGCCAAGTTTCTGTGAGGCACATGAGGTCCAAGTTTTTCTCCAGAATGTGATCATGAATTAGACATGATTTATTGGATAGTGATTGTACATTGAAAAGTTCTATTTTAATGCCAGTTGGTGTAGGAGCCTTTTGAACCGGTTTCAGCAGACTGAAGTCCACTCCACGTTTTCCTTGCCACTTTGTGAGCTGTGGACTACAAGGGACTACAGACGCAGCGTTCTGATGACGTCGTCGAGGTGCGACAGTCCAGACAGTAGCAATCGAGTCAAAGCCCGTGTGCCTAAAATAGATGGTTTTCTTTCGAGAGCTTCTGTGGATGTAGTGAGGTCTACGCAAAAGTCCCAGTTGTTTGATGGTGGAAATAGAAGGAGGAATGGAGCAGTTATTAAGTCCAAGCAGCTGCAAAACGGAGTATGTCAACATCGCGCTAGCCAAGCCGGGGAAGCTAGCATGGAGCTAGCCACTAGCAGCAGACCCACGGCTCCGAAAGAAATAACCAAGAAGCAGTGAGAGGTAACTTGGATGAGCATATTTTGAAGGGGAGCACAGAAGAGAATCCAGGACAGTCCAGATGACACAGGAGGTTGACAGGCAGCAGGTGAGTGGAACAATAATTGCAGCTACGTAGTTCTTGAAGCAAGTTCGTGCTGGAGTTTGACAGGAGGTTGACAGCCCAAATTCCGGTTAGGAAGTGCTAACTAAGCTGTCCGTAAAATCCTTATTAAAAAAACCACTGAACAAAATAAGTCCAGATAAATGTCTAAAAACATAGCAACAGTAAAATAACTATTTAGCATGGAGAAGCAGCGACATCACGCCAGCGTCCTCTCAAGCTGCGTCCAACCTGCAAGTGTCCCTCCAGTCTGACAGCACGAGCCGCAGCATGGGAGGCTTGCAGCCCAGGTCCCTGGGTTATGCTAACCATAACTCATGGGTACAAACTGCAAATTTTCAAACGTCCACCACCCTTCTTGGGAGTGGTGAAGTCAGCCATATCCCCGTCTCACGCTCATGTTCTGAGGGAGGAAATTTGCTCCATGATGTAGAAGGGTGCAATCAGGGTAGTTCTGGCTCACGATGTAAACAAAGGTTTCTTCAGCAAGTACTTTGTCATCTCAAAGCAAAGAGGCGGTCTCCGGCCGATTCTGGATCTGAGAGGTTTAAACAAAAGGTTGCACACGTTCAAGTTCACCATGTTGACCCTGAAACAAGTGATCTACTCGGTACGCCAGAGAGATTACTTTTGCAGCGTGGACTTAAAAGATGCTTTTTTCTACATCAGCATCTGGCGCACACACAGGAAATTCCTACGTTTTACCTTTGAGAACACCACATACGAGTTCCAGGCCCTGCCTTTTGGCCTAAAAACCATGCCAAGGACATTCACGAAATGCCTGGAGGCGGCCCTGGCTCCCATGAGGAGCCGGGGCATCAGAGTGTTGAATTATCTGGATGACTTGTTGGTCCTAGGGGACAGCAAAGTCCAAGCAAAAGTACAAACAGACATGGTAATGTCTCACCTGAAATCACTAGGTTTTGTCATAAACCTGGAGAAGAGCACTTTGTCTCCTTCTCAGATTTCTGTTTTTCTGGAAGTAGAATTGAACTCCATTCTGTACAGGGCAAGACTCTCAGAGGCACGGGTGGCAACCCTTCAACTCTGCTTAGTGCGTTTTCAGCTGGGCAAGACGGTGTCTCTCAAGCTTTACCAACGTTTGTTGGGCCTACTGGCAACA
>JBBPBX010035157.1:14271-32213 GCA_038048925.1 Garcialebias charrua
GCCATGGAAGAACCACACAGTGTTCAGCACAGGAGTCACACTGGGAAGGGTATTATCCCGGGTCCTGGTGATGACAGATGCATCCAAGACAGGGTTTGGAGGGGGCTCTGCAGGGACCAGTACGCCTGTGGGGTCTGGACCCAGCAAGAAGCTCGGCTCCACATAAATTTCCTGGAGCTCTCAGCAGTGTTTCTCTTACTGAAACATTTTTTACAGAAAAGGCCTGATCAAACACCAGCACATCCTGATAAAATCAGACAACAGGTGCACTATGGCCTACATCAACAGGGAAGGAAGGACATGATCCCAACCCCTCCTGATGCTGACGCAGAAGTTGCTCACATGGTGCAGCTCCCGGATCTTGTCACTCAGGGCAAGCCACGTGCCAGGGGAGCTGAACCACGGGACGGACGTCCTGTCAAGGGGAGCCCCCCCTTCCCTCAGAATGGCGCCTGAACCCACGTATCGTGGACCAGATCTGGGCACGATATGGGAGGGCAGACGCAGATCTGTTCGCTTGCAGCGACAACACTCACTGTGCTCTGTACCGCTCCATACGGGACGTAAACCCACTGTAGAGTATGTATACTGGTCAGTTTTATTGACTGTACAATATTCCAGATGAGAAATTGAGTAGATTTTTATCTGACACAACTTATCATGAATATTAAACAAGTTCTCTTTTTTTAGGATTTAAACTTGAACTTGTAGGCAAGATATAACTTGACAGGAAACGTTATTATGTTGGTTCACCAGAAGATGAATCATTTAATGATAGAATCATTAAATTACAACAACATTTCATGAGAATTGGTTCTTGATCAATTTCTTATACCTTAACTATCGACAGATTTAAATTTTGAACAACAGACAAGTAAAAGATGACATTACTTCTTCTGCAGGTACTCTTAACTTAGTTTGTTGCTGACAACAGATATAAAGTTTAAAGGGAAGTTTTTTTAGCATAAGAAGGAGGAAAGGTGGAAAAGAGGGGGTGAACTATCTTGAATGTTTATAACCAGAACATGACACGTTCTCCGTGCGGTCTCCAGCTGGACGTATCCGTGTGTAAACAATCAGCGACTTTACCTTTGACGGTCTGCAAAGAGCGATCGGGTCCTTGAAGTCCGATGAGGTCAGTCAGTTTACCTTGCAGCTTCTCACGTCCGCCTTTGGCCCACTGAAGTAACAGCAGTCTGGTTGATTTTCAGAATAAAGGATTCCTTGAAGGAATTTCATTCAGATAGAACTTAGAGTTCAAGTGAGTTTACAGCAGTCTTGCTATCAACTCGGCTGTTGAACTGGACCGTTGACGCTTGGTCCAAGTTCTCAGCTTAAAAGAGAAAGTCAATTCATGTCAAATTCCTCCCAACAACTCCAGAGAGAAGTAAGATGTGAAGGTTTTAACTGAGACGTGACGCAGAAAATGTGTTATTTTCTGATTGGCCGAATGGCATCAGAAGATGATGTGAGGGTGACATCAACATGTTGAAAGGGGGTCAAAAGATTAGTTTGTCAGAAAGATAAAGTGTTAGTTTCAGATGTCAGCATTTTATGATAAAACTGATTCTTTTGCCTTAACACTTTAAGCAAAATACTGTTGGTTTGATTTTTCATGTCATTACAGCATTATATTTGCAACTAACCTCACTGAAGATAATAGCAAAAACAGATATTATTCAACTTGATTATTAAGTAGGGCAAAAACAAAACTCTCTTCTGAGGAGATTGATGTCCTGAGCTCAAACTAAAATGAGATAAACAGTGTCACTGAATCTTCACTGCAGGTTTGAGAAGAAAAATGAATAATGATCAACATTTTGAAATAACATTGGATTTCCAACTTGAATTAACAGTTTGAATTAAACAGTCTTCGACTATCAAACATTGAATTCAATAATGCTTACTTAACACAAGGTTATTCATTAACACAAAATAGAGGAATAAGAGAGTCTCTTATGACTTATTGTGTTTTGATTCAAAATAATGTAATAAAATAGTGTTAATGTCTTTTTACTGAAAGTATCAGTAAAAAGGTGTCACTGGGACAGTTCAGAGACGAAGGTGTATCAGAGACCACCATCTGGTCTACTACACCACCATTGGGGATGGACGCCCTGGCGTACAGCTGGCCAGCAGGGAGGCTATATTATGCATTTCCCCCCATCCCTTTAATTCAAGCGACGTTGGAGCGTGAATGCCAGGGGTGTCAAAGTCAAATACACCGAGGGCCAAAAAAACAAATTTGCTACAAGCCAAGGGCCGGACTGGTTCAATGTTTATTATAAGGAGGTGATAGAAGTTTTTTTTCTTCTTTCTGCACTCTTTTCATTCAATGTTTTTTTTAATGAATTTGTTTTATTTTGTCTCTTTTAAATGAATGAATAAATGAATTAAATAAAATATTAAATAAAGCCTCAATAAACACTTATGATCAATAACTCATGTGAATAATGCAGAATACCATCCTGATTTATGCTCAATAATCCAGGTGAATAACACAGAATAACATCCTGATTTATGCTCAATAATCCAGGTGAATAACAGAATAACACCCTGATGCATGCTCAATAATCCAGGTAAATAACACAGAATAACATCCTGATTTATGCTCAATAATCCAGGTAAATAACAGAATAACATCCTGATGCATGATCAATAATCCAGGTAAATAACACAGAATAACATCCTGATTTATGCTCAATAATCCAGGTGAATAAAAGAATAACATCCTGATTTATGCTCAATAATCCAGGTGAATAACAGAATAACATCCTGATTTATGCTCAATAATCCAGGTAAATAACAGAATAACATCCTGATGCATGATCAATAATCCAGGTAAATAACACAGAATAACATCCTGAATTATGCTCAATAATCCAGGTGAATAACAGAATAACATCCTGATTTATGCTCAATAATCCAGGTAAATAACAGAATAACATCCTGATGCATGATCAATAATCCAGGTAAATAACACAGAATAACATCCTGATTTATGCTCAATAATCCAGGTGAATAAAAGAATAACATCCTGATTTATGCTCAATAATCCAGGTGAATAACAGAATAACATCCTGATTTATGCTCAATAATCCAGGTAAATAACAGAATAACATCCTGATGCATGATCAATAATCCAGGTAAATAACACAGAATAACATCCTGATTATGCTCAATAATCCAGGTGAATAAAAGAATAACATCCTGATTTATGCTCAATAATCCAGGTAAATAACAGAATAACATCCTGATGCATGATCAATAATCCAGGTAAATAACACAGAATAACATCCTGATTTATGCTCAATAATCCAGGTGAATAAAAGAATAACATCCTGATTTATGCTCAATAATCCAGGTAAATAACAGAATAACATCCTGATGCATGATCAATAATCCAGGTAAATAACACACAATAACATCCTGAATTATGCTCAATAATCCAGGTGAATAATGCAGAATAATAAACGCTTCTTTCATAACTTCTCCATCACTGAAAGACTTCTTTATGTTGAGCCAGGATGCAGCTAACACGGTAGGAGGCGATCGTAGCAACCTTACCTTTTGTGCTGGGCTGAGTGAAGATCGATTGCTGTGCTGCAAGCTTGTGTTTTAGCTCCCGCATGTTCTGAGTCCATAAACAACTTTTAGGAGGGAAATCTGTCTCAAACAGTTTGTGCATCGTCTTGAAATGCCGCTCCAAGTTACACTTTTTGGGCAAGGCAACGCTCGAATTACAGATGAGGCAAATAGACTTCGAATTAGAATAAACAAAAAAATACTCCTCCTCCCACTCTGTGTGAAAATAATAAGTTTTCGTTTGCTTGTTTGCTAGTTCTGCAGCATCCATGTTTACTTCGCACCGATAGCTCCACTGCTGTCTTAAAGTCTCGTCAGTCACTGCACCCAAAACTCGCGAGACTATGTCTGTGAGAAAACAAGATGGGGAGGGCTGAGGAAAGTGTTGCTGCGCATTGGAATATCGTCACTTCTCCCACCCCCCACCTCCACCACTTCTGCCGGAGTTAGAATGAAGCTGAGCAGCGGACATGTCACCTCCACCACTTCAGCCGGAGTTAGAATGAAGCTTAGCAGCGGACATTTCACCTTGTTAACAGCTGAGAGCCGGCTGCCGGTGTTCTGTGGCTTGCGGGCCGGCTCTAATAGTTATTAAATATCATCCAGGGGGCCATAAATAATTGTTTTGCGGGCCGGATCTGGCCCGCGGGCCGCCACCTTGACATATGTGGTGTATGCAGAGGAGCTCTCTCTCTCTAATATTGGTAGCCCCTAGGTGGCCACAGAAAGCATGGTTTGCAGAAGTGATCTCACTCCTTGCAGGAACACCTTGGCATCTGCCCCCTTCCCCCCCACAGGGACCTGCTGACCCAGGCCCACAGGCAGATCCTGCATCCACGCCCAGAACTGTGGCAGCTCTGAGTCTGGCCGCTGAGAGGGACCGGTTAATGGCTTCTGGCCTACCCAGTAATGTGGTAAACACAATACAGGGAGCGAGAGCACAGTCTACGCAGATGCTCTACGCTCGTAAGTAACGTGCTTTTGAGAGCTGGTGTCTAGAGAGGAATATTGCTCCATATTCCTGTGACTTGGCCCAGCTCCTCACTTTTCTGCAGGACCTGCTGGAAAAGGGATGCTCCTTTTCAACCATAAAGGTCCTCTTATCAGCCATCTCGATGTGCTACGAAGGCTGGGGGTAGATCACCTGGTGCCTACCCTCTCATGATACGGTTCATGAGGGCCGTGCTAAGGAAGAGGCCTCCAAGCAGGACTTTGGCCCCTCAGTGGGACCTGCATTTAGTCCTGGACGCCCTGTGTGACCCTCCATTTGAGCATCTTAGCAGCATTAAGATAGACTTATTATCTTATAAGACTACTTTGCTCTTAGCTCTGTGCTCAACAAAACGCGTTGGGGACCTTCACGCTTTATCGGTACACCCAATGTGTACCAGGTTTGCCCCAGACAGGTCAAAGGTCACCCTGCATCATAACCCTGCATATGTGCCAAAAGTCCCGACTCTAAATCCCAGAAGTCTGGACTTTGAACTGTCAACTTTTCCTCCTCTCCCAGTTCTGACTGCAGAACAGAGGCGTTTTAACGCGCTTTGCCCTGTGAGGGCCCTGAGCGTCTACATGGAGAGGACTGGCAGCACGGTGGCACAACTGGTAAAGCTGCTACCTCTCAGTGAGCAGGTCTCTGGTTCAAATCCCGGTCCGGGGGCCTTTCTGGGTGGAGTTTGCATGTTCTCTCCATGCATGCAAGGGTTTTCTCCGGGTGCTCCGGTTTCCTCCCACCAGTGCTAGGCAACGCTAATCCAAAAATTAGTTCCGCTATTTCTAAAGCACTAATTAATTTATTTAGGTCCGCAATTTCAAAAGCACTAATGTCTTATGAAAATTAGGGGAAGCTAATTATAATCCGCTAAATAAATTCAACAATTGAATTACCATGCTGTTGCTCCATTTGACCACTAGATGTCTGTCTTGATCAGCATAACAGCTTTAAATAATTTCTTTTCATTCAACTATATTCTATTTTTATTTTATTTTTTAAATAAAATAAAACCACAGTCCAAACAACACATTAGGAGAGATACCTTGAGTTTTTAAAACCACCAGATCATGATAAAGTGATTTCTTACCACACACACCCCAACAGCAGAAGAACGATCAGAGCTCTGACAAACTTTTCTGAAAGGCCACACCTGCTCCTTTATCTGCTTGCCTTTCAATCAGTGATGGAGAGCACCAACAGGTGCCACTGGTTACATCAAGAACATAAAAATACAATGAATTAATTCATTTATTTGCTCATTCTTTTGAGAATTGTGAAAAGTCTCTCCATTCTGTCTCTACTTACATTTGTTCTTCTCTGTTGTTGGATGTAACTGGGACCCCGTGTACATAATCTCATCTCATCACATGTACTACATGCGGTGCAAATGACAATAAAGACTCTCTGACTCTGATAATAATATTGTTTGTAATAATAATCATTTTCTTTGAGTATAACCAATAGACAAAATACACAGAACAAAACAGACCCTAATTACAACCAATAGACAAAATACACAGAACAAAACAGACCCTGATTACACCCAAGAGTTCTTTTTTTTTCTATTTTAAATCAGTTCTTGAATCCCGGATGATTAAAGGTCCATCAATCAATAATCTGGTAGTTTGTAGTTCATGATCCAGGGTAATATGTCCAGAAAAAAACAAATAGTTTGGTGCAATTTAAGTCCTACCGCACAGCTGCGGTGATCCGGTAGCTTGCCATCCTGGGTGGGAACAGGGGGTGAAAAAAACCCTGACCTAAACAAGGTCATAAACAAAACAAAAATTAGCATTACTTTATACACAGGACTAAACTGTTATCAAAATTTCTATAGGCAGTCAACAGATTTAATGAAAAGTAACTAAAATGATCCTAAAAGGATGAAATTACAAAAATCAAAGGATTTATTTAATACTTTACGTATATATATTCTATTCGGCCACGAAATTAACAAAATGAGAATGATCTTTTAATCCCTAAGACCACTTTTAAATCTCAAATACATGGGCGTGTCGCCAGACTCGCCACCGCATTTCTATTTCATAAAAGGAACCCAAATACATAAAACGAACGACTCACCGTCGAGTGGTCGACACAAAACACAGAATACAATCCTCCGGCCGCGTTAATTTAGCTTGATACAGCGGGGTTCTCCCATGATTTATGAACACACCGAGCGCAACCAGCTAGCCACAGAATTAGCCCCCGAGTTCACCTCTGACCCGGAAGATGTCAAGATGGAATAGTCCATTTTTAGTAGGGGGATACAGAAATCGACCGGTTTTTGTATTGCGTTTTTAATGATCGTTTTCATCGTAACTATAATTATTTTTATGTTAAATGTACATTAACAAGCATGAGCAATGTTGATGTAGGTGACTGGCCGGGGCGCGGCGGGGCCGGGGCCCCTGCTGATTGGGAGCCCCAGGCAACGGCATCATTTGCCTACATGGTAGATCCGCGTCTGTTCTCCCCTCTGCTCCCCCTCCCTCCTCTCTGCTCCCGGTGTACTTGCACCAATGGGGGAAAAAGCAGCTACGAGAGCCAGCGAGAGCCTGTAAATAAGTTTTTTTCGTTTTTACTGATAGATAATTAGTTATTAGCGGTACTGCATTTTAAATAAAAATAGCACAAATCCGCTTATGAATTATAAAAGTTAGTCAAACCACAAAAACGCTGACAAATAATTTAGGTCCGCTTAAGCGGATTAGCGCTTTAGCGCTCTCCAGCGGTCTGTGCCCACCTTTGCCTTCCACAGTCCAAAAACATGCACAATAGGCTGATTGGTAACTTTAAATTGACCCTGGGTGTGAGTGAGACAGGTCTCTCTTGTAAATGAGTCCCCGTGGCTCAACAAGGCTAGCCTGTATAAATAAAGGTTGAATGAAAAAAAAAACTGGCAGTTGGTGAAAAACAAACCAATTGTTCATATGCTTTGCTAATCCTGCCGTAGGCATGGCCCTGTAAAAACAACGCTTCTTACACTGGGTGACTGAGGCCATAAAAAGGGCATACAGCAGTAAAGGTCAGCAGGTGCCCACTGGGGTACATGCTCACTCAACTAGAGGCCTGACCACTTCTTGGGCCTTATTCAGAGGTGTTCCAGTAGCAGATATCTGTGCAACTGCTAACTGGTCATCATCAAACAAGTTTGCAAAACACTACAGCCTAGATGTCACAGCACGTGACGTAACTCAAGCTGTTCTCTCTACCACAGAGAAATGAGCAACTGACGCCTGTGGTCTAAGGCAAAAAGTTATCATAAGTATGCATTTCCAGAGCATTTCCAGGGTGTGATTGAATTATGTTCCCATAGTCATGTTGTTGCACCGCAGTGGACTGACTGATAAGGGAACTGGAGGTTATGCACCATAACCCATGTTCCCTGAAGGAAGGGAACAAGGTGCAACACATGTTTACCTCTCAAATTCCCAAGCTCTGTGAAGTGCATATGGAGAATGAACGTGTGACGTCAGCGCCTTTTCTGCCAGGGGGGCGGGCTCCTGGTGACGCTGACGCCCACTTGCCTTAAAAGGCGTGATTGTATTGCTTCAGGTCAACCGCGCGGAGGTGCAATTCCCATAGTCATGTTGTTGCCCCTTGTTCCCTTCCTTCAGGGAACATGGGTTATGGTGCATAACCTCCAGTTATCTGCAGGATGAAGTCTGTATTCTCAAGACATGGAATACCCAAAGAAGTTATTTTATTTGGAAGAAACGGGGATGTAGTATATAGTGCCGCGCACCAGTACATGAATAGGTTGTGATCTGTAATAATGAAGTGATATGTTGTGTGATGAAGCCAGGAGCGGTGCGGTTGTTAGTGCTAATGTGTTCTCATGACAATGGTTAATAAACAGTTCAGGAAGAGTCCATCAACATTAGCTAAATGTTAAAACCATCAGAACAGTAGCTGAAAGCCAAATTCATTAAAAAAACACTAGCTAAAAGCCGTAACTTGCAAAACATTAGCTGAAAGCCTAAAACAAAGAGTATGCTGAGATAGATTTTAAGGATATGAAGATATCACAGTGCATTTCTATGAGAAACTGAGTTTGTGAATGAAGTTAAATAATTCAAAAAGCAGAGCAAACCTCTTTAGGTCTTTGCTGTATGTCTTGAATGAGCAAAACATTTTGAATGGCTGAATTAGACGAACGTATGCTGAAGTAATAATAATAATAATAATAATAATGAATTCAATTTATAACGCACTTTTCATTAATGAAAATCTCAAAGTGCTAGATATCATCCAAACAAAATAAACAGTCTGTAAAGAGGGAAACAACAATGTGAATGTTTACTCAGCATTTACACAGTTAGGGATATTCAGATTAGTATTTTTGTCTTATTTGTTTAGTTTTAGAACATTTTTTTTAAATCAATTTCTGTCTTTTGTTCAAGTCTCTCAAGACTTGCCTGATTGAACAGTTCTTCCATGTTTCACATTCATTTGACAGATTACCAGCATTAGCATGGTTGTTTCCTGGATATTGTGGCTTTGTCTTTTCAGCATCTGGTCACTGTTGTGCACAGGTAAGTAAACATTTCTCAAGATACCCTGATGCATGCTCAATAATCCAGGTAGAAAAATCTAAAAAAGCTAAGTCTTGTCCTCTGGACATTCAAAATGGACATTGGACAACATGTCCATCTGGAAATTATTATTTTTTTGGACTGTCCAGAGGACCAGACTTAGCTTTTTTAGATTTCTCAAGATCATGAAGGCTGGCAATGTTGTAACTAGCTATGTTTACATGTGCAAACTTCTTTGACTGGATTGAAATGTTTTCAGACTAAATAATTTGAATGTATCATTTACATGGGCACAATCAGTTCATGACGAGCATTTACAGGCAGCAGGCTTTTATTCTGAATAGAAGTACTGACATGCGCAGAGTGATAAACTCTCCTTAAAAAACACGTTCTACTTCTGTTTTACTTCCGGGATGAACGTAAACCAACATGAACACCCAAAATGGACCCACGACAGGTTTTAATGACGGTGGAGACGTTACTGCACTCCCTGATTGAGCTACAGGTAATACAGATCCTTTTGAGCTCTTTCAAAGGTTCTAGTAGAAATATTGTATCACTCACAGACAAATTTTGCTGCCCCGACATGCTAATATTAGCATCTAACCAGGCTGAAATACGTGAGGTAGACATAGGTCGCACATGCACAGTCAGGTCACTTTCCACAATCGGGAAAAAAATGAACAAATTAAGTGTTTACATGCACACTGTTCGGATTATGATTTGGCATAAACTACCCATCTCATTCTGATTACAAATTCTTTCAGATCAAGCTGAATCAGCAAAGAATAATCCGAACGAGACATTTACATGATGCATTTTTATTACGAATGGCCATTTAATCTGATTACTTATGTCCATGTAAACATAGCTATTGTCTGTATGGATGTTGGCTTGTCTTGGATGAACCACTGAATGAATGTCAATGAGACTTTCAGAAAGTAATCATTAAATGTACATCTACATCAAATTAATTTTTGGAATCAACCTGATTCAAAATGGCCACTAGAACAAGCAAATACAGTACATAAATAACTATAACTCAGTGATTTTTTAAGATAATGAGTGAAGATTTTGTGTAGAAGTAGCTGAGATGCTCACAGGGAAAAAAGATGAATATCACATCTGGATGCATAGCACCTGCCATATTTCATACCAGAGTTTTAGACTAAAATCAACTTATGTTTAAATATTATGGAGATGTATGAAGAATATTAGCATTATGTAAAATGTCATGTGATATTGCAATATTTCGCACTTTGTGTGTGTTGTGAAGGACTGTCAACTACTGCTACATGTATTTTAGAATATATATACATTTGACTGATATAACCATTTTTGTGTTAGCTAATGTCAATAGCTGAGGTGGCAATCTTCAGTTGAATTGACTACAAAACGGTGTGGACCTGCATGCAACAATTACTTTCTGAAAGTTTCAGTAAAAATCAACCAGTGGATTATTAGGTATTTTGCTAACATTCAGATTCTCCTCTAGCTCTCACCCAAGACAGATGCTTTTCCTCTCCCTCCCCCTGTTGTCTTCCTCCTGCTTCTGCTCTCTGTGCATCTCGGAGCTCCTGGTACACATCTCCCAAATGAAAAACACTATTATGGATCTGACGAGCTGAACTTCCAACGAAATCAACAAAATCTTTTCAACAAAACAACAGGGTCCTGAGAACCCTCTTGCCCGGTTGAGACTCACACTGTAGGGTGCGTCAGAGATCAGCTGATGTGTCTCCGGAGGTCGCTGAAAAC
This sequence comes from Garcialebias charrua, assembly GCA_038048925.1. Classification (NCBI taxonomy): domain Eukaryota; kingdom Metazoa; phylum Chordata; class Actinopteri; order Cyprinodontiformes; family Rivulidae; genus Garcialebias; species Garcialebias charrua. The sequence continues at coordinate 25,147 of JBBPBX010035157.1, forward strand.
AATTATATACAGTATTTGGATTTATGATAACAGGGGTTCTGCTATTTGGCACTGGCGGGGCTCTGTTTTATCAGCTTGAAGAAGACATTGGCAGCAATTTCTGACATAGCAAGCTTCAGAGTCTGTGTGAAAGTTTGGTTCTTGCTATGACGACTCAAAATCAGCTGATTAACGAGCTAAACCGTAAGATGGAGATGATTTGTGACAATCATAGGCCACCTGTGGCTTTAGACTCGACAGCATATGGGATTGATCTTGGGAAGGCTCATAACGTGGATCAGTGAAGAGCAATACCCATAAATCTTTGGACCAAGGATGTTCCAGCAGGACTCAAGACTGACAAGAAAAATAGTGTCTCTGTAGAAATTCAACAATTGTGGCTTATCTGAATCTGACTCCCCCCGTTTGGCCTCAGATATGAGCCAACTATCAAATTTCTCCTGTAAGTCGGGAAAAAGCTTTGTCTATTGCAAAAGATTCAAAGATTCAAAACAACGCAAAGCGTAAAAGGAAAAAGCGTAAAGCTGTCAGCAAAAATGTAGACTTCTCCCATCACCCACTCATTAACAAACTAACCAGGTGAGCAAACAGGTGATCTTAAATCACTACTGACCCCACGTGATCCAAAGCCACACCCATCCACCACATTCTGGCCCTTAATTATTACATAAAGTGTGTGTGACATCATTTTGGAACTTTGCAGAAAGTGGCACAAAGTATATATCTTACATCATTCAACTATCTTCATTTTTGCAAACAAAATGATTCATTAATGAAAATTCCTTTCAAAGTGAGTTTAAAATTGGCGCCGTGTTTCTTCACGGGACATCCGGGTACTTCCGCATGCCCCGTCTGTGACGTAGGTGCAGGAATGTCAGTCAGAGCGTCTGCTATGAATAAAGCTGCACCCCTCGGACCCCCCCTCGCTTCTGAACGGTAAGGCTGAAATAAATACGGCTGCAGACCTAAATTAGAACCTGCTGTTTCTTGTTCATCACCCAAACTAACTTTGGCTTCCCGAACTGAAGACAAATCGTTAAATCTTCACTTAGATTGCTAAATTCGTCGGATTCGATATTGTCCGCATATGTTGTGTACAGGGGCGTTCTAGCCGACATTCCTGTTTGTACGTCACAGACTGGGCATGCGGAAGTACCCGGATGTCCCGTGAAGAAACACAGTGTCAATTTTAAACTCACTTTGAAAGGAATTTTCATTCATTTATCATTTTGTTTGCAAAAACGAACATAGTTGAATGATACAAGATTTATATTTTGTGCCACTTTCTGCAAAGTTCCAAAATGATGTCACACACACTTTTACAGTAAAAATTCCACATGTAACACCATAATCTGAAATATACATTGCATCACAGACAACCAATGAGACAACATAACAAATTCAAGTAGCCCATTAAAGTAATTTTCTCTTTTTTTGTCCATTTAAAATCCTGTTATACACTTTCAAGGCTATTCATAGCCTCGCCCCTCCTTACCTGTCTGATCTCCTGCACATTACCACCCATTCACGCTCCCTTCGTTCTTCCTCTTCCATCCACCTCAACGTGCCTCTTGTCCGCCTCCGCACCATGGGACACAGAGCCTTTTCTCACTCTGCTCCCCAACTCTGGAACGCTCTTCCCCCAGACATCCGTAACATTGACTGCCTTCTGACCTTCAAATCAAAACTCAAAACTCATCTGTTCAAGTTAGCCTTCTCACTTTAATTTTTCTTTTTTATGTAGTTATTTTATATATTTTCTTTTTTGTGTGTTTTTTAATTGATTTTAATTTTTCTTTTTACCGGTATATAGTTATTTTATACTGTTTTTATTGTGTTTTTAATGCTGTAAAGTGTCCTTGAGTGCTTTGAAAGGCGCTACCAAATAAAATGCATTATTATTATTATTATTATTATTATTATTATTATTATATATAGTCAGTCCGTCATAGGCCAGAGGTTACCTAGCCTAAATATAGTCAGTCTGCAATGTACGTCTACAAAGTAGTAGCATTAAAGTCAAGTCAAAGTGTCATGTCAAATGTGTCATCTTCATTGGTCGGAAGCATCTTGAAGAAGGCATATATTTGTGATGGGCCTGCATACATGGCTCGTTGGGGTCTTAATCCAGACCTGACATATAAAACCCCTTTTGTCTGGCACAGCTCCTGTGATTCTACCAATGATCCAGGAACTATAAGGTGTAGAGTCATCCACGATGAGGACCACACCTCCAGGAACAAAGTTCATTCAACCTTTATTTAGGCAGGTTAATCCCATTGAGCCTCGAGGACTCATTTACAAGAGAGATCTGGTTGCAACAAAGAATGATGACAACAGCGACAATAGACAGCGACAATAGACTTTCCTTTGACAATCAACAACAGACAATCATAAGAGAGGCATCCAGATTTTTTTAACAAGTTTAAAAAATTGTCAAAGTTGCAAAACAGATAGATTATAAGGCAAATGTAGAAAAACTAAAAACAGGAAAATGTCTGCATTGGTTTTTACAAGGATTCCAACAGATTCTTAAAGCCATTTAGAGATATCAAGGTCAAGAGCTTCAGATCTTTTTGTAAGATATTCCACGAAGCAGGAGCAGAGTAGTAGAAAGCCCTTTTGCCAAATTCAGTCCTCACTGATGGAACACTGCAGGTAATCATGTCCTGAGAGCGCATGCTGTAGCTGCACTCATGCAGAGACATGTAGGAGGAGATGTATGAAGGCAGCAGACCAAAAAGTGATTTAAAGATGAAAATGTACCAGTGGAAGAGTCTGCATGAATTTAATGATTTCCAGTTAACCAGTGAATACAGGGTGCAGTGGTGGGTACGATAATCACAGCCAGATATGAATCTTAGTGCACCATGATAGACAGCATCCAACATCTGCAGGGTTCTTGTAGGAGCGTTCATGTAGATAATGTCATTGTAATCAATGGAGGAAAGGAAAGTCATAGTTACAAGGCATTTCCTAGCATTCAGAGTTAGACAGGATCTGTTTCTGAAAAAGAAACCCGGTTTAACTTTCAGTTTCTTTACTAGGTTTTCCACGTGGGGCTTAAAAGAGAGATGCGAATCGACCAAGATACCCAAATATTTATAGAAATCAACAAACTCAATAGGGACACCATTTGAGGATAAAATCAGAGGAAGAACTGCTGGGACCGACTTCCTGTTTGAAAAAAGCATCCCTTTGGTTTTATCAGCATTTAAGACAAGTTTGAGACAGACCAAATCTGACTGGATGATGTCAAAAGCGGATTGCAAAAGCTGGAAAGCCTTGGCAACTGTTTTAGCTCAAAAGTAAACAACTGTGTCATCAGCATAGAAATGTAAGGATGCATCAGGGATGCTCTGACCTATATTACCTATGTAGATTGTAAAGAGGGTTGGTCCTAAGACTGAGCCTTGTGGTACACCATTGTTGACTGTTAAATAACTGGAAGAAGTACCGTTATGTTGAACACATTGCCTCTGATCGGAAAGATAGTTAGAAAACCAACCAATGGTGTGATCTGAGAAACCGATTTCTGAGAGCTTATGACACAAGATGTTATGATCCACAGTGTCAAAAGCTTTAGACAGGTCTAAGAAAAGTGCAGCACAATAATCCTTAGCATCCAATGCTTCAACAACGTCATTAAGAACCTTCAGTGAAGCAGTCGTTGTGCTGTGTTGTTTCCTGAAACCAGATTGATGAAGAGGTAAAATGTTAAATGAGTCCAGATAATTTTTGATGAGAGTTTATCAGTTTTTCTAGAACCTTGGCTAAAATGCAGAGTTTAGAGATTGGTCGATAGTTGTTCAGTGAGGTGGGGTCACCTCCCTTCAGCAAAGGAAGAACAAAGGCTGTTTTCCAAGCATCTGGAATGGAGTTTTGGCTTATGGACAGGTTAAAGATGTGGGTCACAGGGACTGTGATGATATGAGCAGCCAGCCTTAAGAAATAAGGTGGAAGTTCATCTGGACCTGCAGATTTTTTAGGATCAAGATCTTTTAACAGTTTATTTACCTCACTGACTGAGAACGGAGAAAAAGAGAAGGTGTGATTAACTGAGGATTGACTTGTAGGAGGGATAAGCGGAAGAAAATGGATGGATGGATGGATGGATGGATAGTTTACTGTAAAAGCAGTTTCAAAGATCTTAGTGTGATGCTTTCAATCAATCAATCAACTTTATTTACAAAGCACATTTTAAAAACCACAGGGTCAACCAAAGTGCTGTACAATAACATAAAAGACAAGTTAATTAAAAATTATAAAAAGCATACAAAAAATAAAAAATACATATACCAGTCTTACTGCAGGTGTGTTAAAATGCCATAAAAGATAAGATCACGTGTTAAAAGCCAAGAAATAAATGTGTGTTTTTAAAAGAGATTTAAAAACAGGAAGAGAGGAGGCCTGTCTGACACTGAATGGTAAGTTGTTACACAGCCTGGGAGCAACAACGCCAAACGCTCTGTCACCTCTGAGCTTCAACCTAGTCTTGGGGACTGTCAGCAGCAACTGCTCAGCTGATCTGAGATCGGGGAGGGCAGTAAGGTTGAAGCAGCTCAGACAAATATGGTTTTGCAACTTTATCAAGAACCTTGTGCATAACTAAATAATAAAATGTGTTTTTAATACAGCTTTATTGTAAAAATCTATACTAAAATTGAAAATACATGGGTTAAAGCAGGCAGTGAAGGCAACAAGGTAGGATTATGAATTAGGTTTAAAAATTACAGCTCATGAGGTACTCCATTATAGCATGACATCTCTTTCACAACATTCTGTCAAAGCCTTTATTGTGTTCTTCTTCTAGTGGTGGCTAGTAAATAGCTTGAGGGAACACTACTGCCACCATGTGGTAAGACGAGTAGGATTCTGGACCCCGCCCAACAAAGGGGTACAGAAGTGCAATGGAAACAGAACTACATGTTAGCCAATCCGAATTGAGCCGATTGGATCCATCCAACCCACGCCGAGCGGTGGAAAGGGGGTCCTTTTTTCAGGGTGGTCCCTGTAAAAAGAGGAGATGAGAACTGGGTCCAAGATTTGAGATCTTGGGATCCAGGATCGTTCTTCTGGACCATAACCCTCCTAATCCACCAGGTACTGTAATCCTCTCCCCCGTCGACGTACGTCCAGCAGGCGTCTGACTATAAAGGCAGGCTCATTGTTGATCAGACAGGGATGGGGAGGAAGATTGGCTGGAGGACTTGACAAATTAGACACCACTGGTTTGATGAGGAACGCGTGGAACGTAGGGTGAATCCTCATTGAGGCAGGTAGTTGTTGTCGCACAGCGGAGGGATTTATGAGTTTCGTGATGGGAAATGGGACAATGTACCTGGGGGCAAGTTTTCTAGGTGTGTCTTTTAGGTTAATGTCTTTTGTAGAAAGCCATACCTGCTGACCTACCTTATACTCAGGAGCTGTGGATCGACGTCTGTCAGCGATCCTTTTATTTTGGTCGTTTGTTCTCTGAAGAGCTGCCCTTGTTTGGCGCCAGATTCTGCGAGTCCTCCTTATGTGATGCTGGACTCATGGAGTGGTTATACAGTATATGAATCCTGTGAGGGGAACAATGGTGGAGAGTAGCCTAGAGACACCTCAAAAGGAGACAGACCTGTGGGAGATGTCGTCTGAGAATTATAGGCATTGTTTTGTAACTTGTCAGGTTTTCTGTAATTCATTTCAGATGCATGTTTGTGGTGCTGATCTAAATAAAAAGTGACCCACGTGGGCTAGCGATGCAGGAAAAAAATCAATAAAAAAAAAAAAAAGAATCCAGATTCTTAGTCCTGGTGATTCAGAATCAATTCTAAAAGCCCCAAAATCGATTTTAAAACGTGTTTAATTTTATATTTTTTCCGCTCCTACTCCTGAGCCTACTGCATTTAGCATTATGTGTCCATTTGGCTGCCATAGAATTTTGACCGTGTAGGCCACCGTACAGCAAGCTAGTTAGCTATCTCCCTTTATCTGGATGGAGCCTGCTAGCATGGAGGAGGGAGACAGCGTATTTCAACTCGCTCCTTCGTCTTTAAAAATAATTTTAGATCCTACAATGTTCTGGGGAAGACGGAGCTTAACAAGAGAACGGTTGTTTGCAAGAAGTGTCAAATAAAATTACGGTACAGTATTTTGGAAATATGATAAAATGCGCAGAGATAAATGCAGCCGACCAGCGAAGTCTGTTTTAAAGATTTCTCTCCATCTCCTGCTGTATCACAAAGGATTTACGAGCAGACAGCTCAGTGGACGTTGAGGGGTTAAGTTTTATTTTTAATACTCTGGAAGCACATGAAACAAAAATAATGTGGGAGAAGCTATGATACAGCTCAAAGGTAACTTCTCATATTATACTAAAACTTATAAAGTTGTACAACAAACTTAATGTAATTTGTCGTTTAACAGGTTGGAGAGACCAGATGAATTCATCGACTGGAACCAGTTCTAAATAAGACAGTTTATGGTTTATAAATTACAGTTCAGAAGAGATTTTGTGTAAACTTGAATAGGTTTTGAAATTGTGTTAAATATTTACTAAATATGAATCAATATGTTATAAAAACAGAGGTCCATTTTATATTGAGTTAAAGGTTAATGCACTATGGTAGGCTGAAGTCTGTTTACTTTCATCCATCCATTGTCTTCCGCTTATCCGGGGTCGGGTCGCGGGGGTAGCAGCCTAAGTAAGGAGGCCCAGACTTCCCTCTCCCCAGCCACTTGGAGCAGCTCCTCCGGGGGAATCCCAAGGCTGTCAGGATTTACTCCGAAGGCAGGAACGAACCCAATGGTACAGGCAGGGACTCAGACTCAGAACGTATAAAAGAAAACACTTTAATGATAAACAAGAAATCAAAGAGTTGTGTGGCAGCAAAACTCACATTGACCATAAGCAGGCTAGACTTGGCAGGGACGAAACATGGAAGACCTAACGAACGACGCGACAACAAACAGACTGCAGACAGCAGACAGAGTATATATACACACAGACAAGACAGGGAGTAACGACACACACCTGGGAACAATTAACAGAACAAGGCTGGGAAACCAACTCTGAAATGTGG
>JBBPBX010035158.1:0-14504 GCA_038048925.1 Garcialebias charrua
TCTGTTTCACACATTTGCTGCTCCATTTTACCTAATCTGTTACAACGTGTTTGCCGAGGTTCGGGAAAAACCCACTTCGCTTGGACCGGATGTATTCCGGTTCCGTTTGACGTAAAGTCCGTTGTTGTACACGGTTAGAGTGCTGCCTCCCCTGGGGGCGTGAGAGTTAGCTTGGTTGTGTTTTAGCTCATTGACGGTATTTTCTGCGGTGTAAAAATACGTTTATTTTGTGGAAGAGAGTCCAGTACTTTGAGCCGAGCTAATGCTAAACGGTACCGACAAGATGGCTGCTTAAAACGCTGTGATTGGTCCATTGTGTGTCGCGTTCAAGAACGTTGGTTTCTGTAGACTCTGGTTGTCAGATTCATTTTTGCACACATTTCTAACAGGTTATTTGTGTTGTTTGAGTTCTATGCACGTAATATCGTCGAAGACTGGCTTAACCGCGGTGTTTTGCGATATTTATGACTGTTTTAGGACGTTAAAAAGTCCGTTCCTCGCTGGAGTTCAAAAGACCGCAGGTCCGTGAACGCACCGCTCGAACGGCACGTCGCTTGTGGGCGGCGTTAGGTTTGGAAGACACAATTTCCCATGAACACTTGGGTTTTAGAACTACAGTTCTGTCTTCGCTGTGATTGGTCGATTACGCTGTATGTTTTGACGCATGCGCAGTGGGTGAAGCCCCGCTCCTCGTCAAATTTCACTTGCTGCTTGTCTCAGACGAGTTTCCGTGTTTGTTTGTCCATTACTGTCTTTGAAAAGACTGTTTAATCGCGGTGTTTTTGAGATTTTAGTGGGGACAGAGCCGGTTGCTCTGAAAAACTGCCGATCGCCATGTGACCAGGTCACGTGACACCGATTTTGCCGGTTTTATGAGGACCGACCTTATTTCTTTTAAACGCAGTTTAAAAGGTTTCACAGTTCAACCGATTTTGCTCACATGATTTCGTTTTTGTGAGCCTGGGGTTCTGAAGCTGTACCACGTAACGCTTTGGGTCTGTCTGCTTGATGCTTTTCATCCGTGTTAGATGTCAGTGGGCTGAAAGCTACGGCTGCGCTCACTGGTGATAACAGCGCCTCTATAGCGGTCAGATAGAGAAATTACAGTCGCTGTGATAAACTCACTCCCAGCGCTGTGACCCCTGCTGGTTACATTAGAAGACGCAGTCTTCCTGTAATGTGTACATGGTAACTGTTCCTGTTTTAAACGGGAAACATTTTGAGAATATTGTACTCACAGCACACTTTAATTTGATTTTCACATATAATCAAATGTTGATGGCAGAACAGTTACACAGATTTAATACAGACATGTCTGTTGTTGATAAAATTTGACACTTTTATCATTGATTCTGTGCAAAACAAACTGTCTGTTTTTATTTTTATTTTAAACTGCAAGTTTAAAATATCACACATGAGGCTTCTTTTGTCTTGGTTTTTCACAAAAAATCTCAAAACGACAGCCGTTTTTGTTTGACCTTGTCACAGGTCGACAAATTACTAAACATCACTGACTTTTATTTCATTTAACATCTTGGATGTTTTCTGAGCAGCTCATACACTTTGCATATTTGCAAGCTGCGAAATGAGACCCACTTTACTTGATTTTTCACAGAACATCAGTACAAAGATGGACGTTCAAACAGGTGAACCACCTGAGGAGGCCTCTTGTTCTGTTTATCCTAGATGGATGGATGGGGGCCTTGGGATTCCTGCCCGTGCTTGCCGCAAAAAGGGGGAATCTGCCTCATCGTATGCTAATTACTTAGCTGCTAGGAACGTCCGTCAGGATAAGTGGGAAAATCCCTCATCGTATGCTAATTACTTAGCTGCTAGGAACGTCCATCAGGATAAGTGGGAAAATCCCCTGTCATTCTACGACAGGCTAATCTCGGTCTACTCCGGGGGAAAAACTATTCCTGGATTAGAGGAAAATATGGAGTTTAAACGTCTTTTCATTATGAATCTTATGCCTTTTCAAATGAAATGTGTTCATTTCAAGGTTGATTGCAAAAAAGATTCCATGGAAGTGATAAGACAATATGCTACGTCAGTTTTTGAGGCCGAAATACAACCTAGGATACCATCAGAGGGTTGTACAGGTCAAAAGGTCACATCCCACTCGCAGGAAGTAGTAGAGGTTCCCTCTCCTTCAAAGTGCGAGAGGTCACAGGTTTTTCATAATAACATACATCAGCATGGTGCTACGAGCTGTAGGAGTTCTGAACCCCCTGCCCCTCAGGTTGAAAACCTTGAGAGGAGCAGAGAACCACACAAGGTAGGTGTTCGCCCTCCAGATGAACCCAGATGGTCCGGATCGAACCAAAAGAGTTCTCTCATGGATCTCACTGTGGGTGAACTTCGAGAGATGTTGATGTCTGGGTACCGTGACCCTTTGAAAAGTGGTCTGTCCCGACATGTGCCCCCGAGAAGCGGCCCTCCTGCCCCTGCCCCGCTCGAGACATGCAATGAGTCACACATGCTCCAGATTATGGAAGCGGCGCCTCCGCGCGAGGACGTGACTGAGGATGTGGTTTGTTTGTCAAATGATTTGAATGTTACAGTGGTTGACCAAGCTGAGACAACGTGTGACGTTGTCCTTGATGATAACACAAACAACGTTGTTCAACCTGACGAAGCGACGCGCAGCACTGCCTTTTGCTACAACTCAGTGCACACAGTTGACAACAACAACGTCGACACTGACATAGATGCTGACAGCAAACAAATTGCTGAAGATCCGCATCCTGAAGGTCATGAGGCAGACAGCCATCATGATGCTGACAGCGACGATGATTACACAGACAGAGTCACGCGTACACAGAAACGTGTGGAAAAACCTGAACGGTTTCTGTGTAACTTTATAAAAAGGGGGATAGCTAAGAGAGCTTACCTGCCACTCACATTGGAAGGGGTCCTAGAGCAAGAAGCACTCCTGGTTAGCGGCTCAGACGTGTCTGTCATGTCAGCCAAACTGTTTGAGGAGCTAAGGACCGCCGCTAACGATGTTGGCAGGCAAATACCCTTTGTGAAAGACACTTATGGTGATCAACTGGGCCTCGCAAAGACGAGAACAACCCTAATAGCCATGGTCCACATGCAGATTGGCGAGATGTCACTATACCACCCGGTATATGTGTCTGATCTTGACTCACTCCGGGCTCCATTTGTGGTTGGCCAAGATTTTATAAATCGCTTTGAAGCGATTATAAATTATGGCAATCAGACGATGTGGGCCACAGTGAGCAGTCCACTGCCATTCGTGGTACCTCCCCAAGGTCAGGACACTGACTGTCTAACAGCAGGTACCGCTAAGGTAAAAAAGGATTCCCCAACCGAGACCACATACCCGGTAAGTGAACCTTCATATACAGGTGAGACAGAGGAGACTCAACAATTGGACCAGGCTCTGGCCCATCACGAGGACCTCCTCTGCGAGCTGACACCTTCAGCACTCCCTGACCACTTCCTACCACAGGTGGAAGAGGGTGTGGTGATCCAAGGGTCCCACACCGTTGACGCTGTACTGTCCTATGGGACAGGTAATTCGGCAAACAGCCAAGCTTTCAGTGAAGTCTTGGTTCAAGGACATCTGAGCCCACAAGGTGACAGTCTACAACACGCTGACAGTCACTTGGACTTCATTGTTACTGATTTTGAGGACCCCTCCTCAAACAAAAGGGGGGCAGACTCACACTTCCTACCACAGGTAGAGGACGGTGTAGAGATCCAAGGATCACACACCGAGAACGCTGTGCTGTCCTCTGGGACAGGTAATTCAGTCATCAGCCAAGCTTTCTATGAAACCTTGGTTCAAGAGCATTTGAATCTAGAACTACTCAGAGATGACATAGTTCTTACAGACTCAAAGAGCACCTCTTCATTCATGAAGTGGGAAGACATACATCACAACGACAGAGACACGCCTGCGACGGCGCCGACAGTTGTGACACACCTGCATTACGCAGAAAGAGGTAAACGTACAGAGGTACGTTGGCCGAGACCTATAAGGTTCCTGTACAAGGTTCCCCATAAACTGCGCGAACAGCTTAAACTAAACAATGGCATCCTAACTCGTGCCCATGGACGGACGTCCACACCCGTGTGCTTGGTCCCTCATGACCACAGGGGGGTGATGTTAGGCCATGCCCATGTCAAGGACAAAGATTTCAATAACCCCACAAACGACAAAGATCTCGCAAACTCACAGACTTCATGGGAAAAGAAGGTCGTCCAAGCACAGGATAGTAAATAAGCTTAAACAGTTTAAACTATTCTAGTTGCGAAAAGAAACCGTTCCAACTAGAACTTAGAAACGCTAAGCATAAAACCCACAACAAAAACTAACCTTAACAACCGTTTAAATCTGCAGGATTTAATTGACATCGGTTATAAAGCTAAGAACTGTTTTTCTTGTGTGTGACACGTTGGAGTCTGACGACCAGAGTGAGTTTGTTGTAGTGAAACGTTGTTTTAGTTGCTTGATTGCTACTTTTGTGTTATTGAAGTTGTTATTGTTTTCTGAACACTCCCAGCCAAAAGAGGTTTTGATTGTTGATTAGTTGAAGACTTAAATGGATTTTAACTATGCCAACATGCTGTTCATTTTGTTAAAGATCTCAATCTTTGATGAGTCATAGTAGATTAATACTACTTAAGGTACTATAATCTACACTGATCTCCCAATCATTTAGGTAGAACCGATTCGATCGTTTCTATTCTAGATCTATTCATTTTGATGAGTCTCGCCATAGACTTCAAAATTTTTAGGGATTACCAAATCTTGCGTCGTTCGTCTAAAAGACAACAGACATTTAGACCAAACTAGATTTCATTTTTATTTTAGTTTAACCTAAACTAAATAATGAATGGAGGAATAGTTTGAATGAAGAGGCCTTCGTTACAGAAGCCCTCCACATTTCTATAGGTATAGATCCCTATTTCTGATTTTTACAGCATTGATCCACCCCTTAATTGGTAATTTTAGCTGATCTAATCCATGATAGCTTACATACCAGGTGCATATAGGTAAGGCTTAATGTAGAATCCCAATCATAAGCCCACCTAAAACCACATAATTGCATGACACATTGAACCAGGGTGGCACCGACTGGAAGCCATCCAGCCTGCAACCTTCGATGTGGGGACCTGCTGATCCAACGTTGGTCTTCAACCTTCATCCAAGGGCCGCCTCCTCTGCTTCAATCGAGGGATCCCCTCTACATGCTGATTAAATTCCATTCTTGCTGATGAAATCAATAACCCCCATCGTTGTGGATTTACCGTTGTGGATTATAAGACTTTGTTTTCCAAGGGATCACAGACTCAGTTCTCCATGGGTTAACAGACTATGTTTTCCAAAGGATTGAAAGCTTACCGCAAAGGGATTACCTACGAACAGTATAGTATTTCCAAAAACATTATGGGAATACAATTTTGAACTTTTTGATTTTTCTTTTTCCACTTGCTGGATTACATAGAGGTCAGAGACATTCGGTGGTATCCTTTCGTGTTGGAACTCATCCCCAAGGACAGGCGATGATTTCCAAAAAGGGGGACTGTAGGGATACAGCACTCTCATGTCCGTATGGGATATGGGCCTCTCCACATCTCTCTGAAACTCTCAGTGTTACACCTTCTTGAAACTCTCAAGGAGTTTCTCAAGGACAAGTGGACTCTATATTGGTTAACAATTATTATGGATTAATGGACACTAATTAATCAGATTGAACTTTCTCTTTAATGTGTGTTAATTCAGAATTGATCAAACAGTATTTTTTGTCATTTCAATGATGATTTTACTAAACTGGTATATTTTAAATATGACAAAGTTAAGAGAACATCTCAGAATGATCATGCTTTGAACTGTCTGCTCTAGGCAGAATAAGTGTCGAAAGTTGAAGGAACAATTCTCCGTCTATTTGTTTGAACTGTTTTTGGAACGAAAGAGAAGTTCTAGACATAACTTAATCTTCGGTCTCCCGTCCGTTCTAAAAACAATTCATCTGTGCTTAAACAGAGAGTGCTCTGTTTTCACACCTGCAGGTTTTGTTTTGTCTCCGTGCTGGGACTCAGTTCTCAGCACTCACTGAGTTTTTGAGTTCTCGGGGAGAAGGGAAGACGCACGGACGTTTTTCTCCAAGCTGGAGACGCCCGGTCATTGTGCCAACTCGACCCACGTCTTCAGCAAAGGTTCAAACAGCACGTCAGCTGTGAACCCCTTCGAGTGTCAGAGCTCCAAGAGGTGACACTCTTTCTGAAGTTATCTTGAACAAAACCAGAACCAGGCATCACTCTGGGAGGCCGACGCAGACGGTCTCGAGACCGTGGCAAGATGAAAGTGGTCGCCTGTAAAACGCAGCAGCATGCACGTCTGGCTTGACTAATTTACCGGAGTTGAGACAGGATCATCTTCACGAAGGTAAAAGTGTTTCATCACGGGACGGACGTCCAGCCGAAACCGAGCAGAGGGTGCTATCTCTGGTTAACATCTCAAGATAAGATTCAACCATTTCATTTCAATCTTTTATCTTTCCTCCTTAAACTCCTCCTTATGTTTGTTTTCATCATGGTAAACTTTAAGTAATGTGCCAACAGAAAGGTCCAACTGTCTGTTTGTTTTAATTTGAATTCTTGTCAACGTAGTTATTAAATCAGAGCTAATATCGATACAAATGTTTAATGTAATTCTGTGATAGTTTCAATAAAAGGTCTATTTTTTGGTAGACCAACATAAATTGAAGTCTAAGCGTGAAATTACATTTCTGGCTAATCACATCACAGATTTATTGATTTATTCTGAAAAAGTTGAGACCCCGTGAATTGGTGGCAAGTTTGTGCAGATTAAACTCTGCTCAGACTTGCGCATCTAAAGATATAGGTAAGTCAGTAAACTGACCAGAAAGTCCTATATCTCTACAATAATGGTGGTCCAGTAAGTGTTTAAATACCTTACCCCACCTTATTCCATTACACAAATACGAAGGATTGTTCATACAACCTTAGACACTTATTCTGCATAGAGCAGACGGTTCAAAGCACGATCATTCTGAGATGTTCTCTTAACTTTGTCATATTTAAAATATACCAGCTTAGTAAAATCATCATTGAAATGACAAAAATACTGTTTGATCAATTCTGAATTAACACACATTAAAGAGAAAGTTCAATCTGATTAATTAGTGTCCATTAATTCAACATAATTGTAACAAAATATAGTGTCCACTTGTCTCCTTGAGCTTCAAGCAAGTGTAACACTGAGAGTTTCAGAGAGGTGTGAACCCTAAAATATCAGAGACGAGGTGTATCACTACATTATCATTGATGACAAACTGACATGGAAACATCATGTAAATTCCATTAAAACAAAAATAGCTAGATCAATTGCAGTACTGTATAAAGTCAGGTTTTTTTTTAATTGATAAAGCTCTGCATATGTTGTATAACACAATCATTGCTCCACATTTAATCTATTGTATTGAGGTTTGGGGAAAAGCGTGCAAAACAATTACAAAGCCTGTTTTTATTTTACAAAAGAGAGCTGTAAGAGTAATCACCAGAAAACATTTCAGTCACCCATCAAACACCTTGTTTCTTCAGCTAAACTTATTGAAATTCCAGGAATTGGTAGAATATAGTATTTTATCAGTTATGTATAGGGCTCATAATAACACATTACCTTTAAATATCCAAAGAAATTTTATAAAAAGACAAAGTTGTTACAATCTCAAAGGGACAGAGATATTCATCAAACCACAATTCAGAACCAGCTTAAAGGGACGGTCTACCTCAATTCAGGGAGTTCGATTGTGGAATGCTCTGGAGAGTGATGTTAAAAATGCAAAATCAATGTGTACATTTAAGAAAAAGGTCAAAAAGGACTTGCTCAAAAACTATATATGATGTAACTTAGTGTGTTTGTGTATTACACTTATGTTGTACTTATGATGTAGCTTAGTGCGTTTGTGTATTACAGTTAGAAAAATTAAGTAGAGTTATTCATTTTGTGACGTAGTTTGTGTATTACAGTTAGAAAAAATTAAGTAGAATTATTCATTTTGTGATGTAGTTTGTGTATTACAGTTAGAAAAATTAAGTAGAATTATTCATTTTGTGATGTAGTTTGTGTATTACAGTTAGGAAAATTAAGTAGAATTATTCATTTTGTGATGTAGTTTGTGTATTACAGTTAGAAAAATTAAGTAGAATTATTCATTTTGTGATGTAGTTTGTGTATTACAGTTAGAAAAATTAAGTAGAATTATTCATTTTGTGACGTAGTTTGTGTATTACAGTTAGAAAAATTAAGTAGAATTACCGTATTTTCTGGTGTATAGGTCGCACCGGTGTATAGGTCGCACCATCCAATTATCACCAATAGATTGGAAAAATCCCTAGATAGGTCGCACCGGTGTATAGGTCGCACCTACGTTTAGCTCTGCTGCAAATGTCTGCCACAGGAGCGCACAGCAAGGCTTTTAAGAAGATTAACACTTAAAAACAATTATTTGTTTGATAAAAATTATAGCAAATATGTGTCTGAGCTGAACTTTTCCTTAATAAATTAACGTAATTGTGAAATGAGCTGGATTTAAACATTTGTTTTGCCGAAAGTGATAACAAGCCATATATAGGTCGCACCTGTGTATAGGTCGCAGGCCTTGAAAAAAACATAAAAAGGTGCGACCTATACACCGGAAAATACGGTATTCATTTTGTGACGTAGTTTGTGTATTACAGTTAGAAAAATTAAGTAGAATCATTCATTCTGTGATGTAGTTTGAAGGTTATCATTGGTTGAACGAACTGTGAAATAAGGGGCAGATATAATAAGATTTCATCTTCTTTCTGCTCCCTTCATTTTATCCTACTTGTATTCTTGTATCTGATGAAACTGTCTTGTATTGTTCTTTTAAAATGAATGAATAAACATCAAATCAAATCCCGTCACTTGATTGACATACAGGGCAACCAATCAGATGACAACTGAATCTTGAGCTTTTGGTGACATCACCGCTCATGCTAAAAACAACTGCGCTAAACGCGGCAAAACTTACAAGCTAATCAGCGAATTATCTCAGATTTTAAGCCCTTGCTAAAACATGAGTGAGAAAGCTGGACCAAGCAAGAAGGCAAAAACGTATAACTTATATACGGAATGGGAGGTGGACCTTTTTTCACGATGTCATTTTCTAAGTGTGTTAGCCTCATCTGCAGTCTATTCGGCTCCACTTATTTATGCGAGTCAGCCTTTTCCTACATGAAAATCATTAAGTCCAAATACCGTTCCACCATGACTGATGAACATTTGGAAATGTGCTTGAGGCTGGCTGTCAGCAGCTACTGTCCGGACTATGGCTGATTCAATTCAGTGCAAGTCATCAAAGTAAACTCATAGGTTAGTCTCATTGAGCCACAATGACTCATTTACAAGAGAGACCTGTTTTAAACAAAGAACACAGATGAGGTACAGACAACAATAGTCAATAATATTAAAGCTTATAAAATTAATCAGAAGAAATTATATATTGTGTATATATATACATACATATATACTGTATATGTTTTGGATTTTTGTAGTGGGTAGATAATTTTGACTTGGTTGTTTTATAAGTAGCTCACATGCTAAAAAAGTGTGAGCACCCCATGTCTGGACTGACAGGCAATGGACACTTATAAACAGGATCAAGTCAGCCCCATGTTTAGTCTACCCAGACTACAACAAAGAGTTTTACATGGAAGTGGGCTTCTCAGCCCATTGCATTAGTGCAGGTCCAGTGATGGCATAGTTACATTGAAAAAGTAACTTAATTAAGTTACTGATTAGTCCTTGGGAAAAGTAACTTAGTTAAGTTACTGATTACTGTACTTGATTTGGAAAGTAACAGTGGTGGGCAACGCTAATCAAAAAATTAGTTCCACAATTTCTAAAACGCTTATTAATTTTTTTAGGTCCACAATTTCAAAAGCACAAATGTCTTGTGAAAATTAGGGGAAGCTAATCTAATCCGCTATTTATATTCAACAGTTGGTAGCCGGCAGCGTTATGTCATTATGTTATTTTGTCCAGCACTTTGGTGTGGACTTGTTCTTGTTTAAAGTGCTTTATAAATAAAATGGTATGGTATGGTATGGTAATATTTGCACTACATTGCCAACTGAAAAGTAACTAAAATTGTGTGTTGTGTTCAATATCGTTGGTTCTGATAGGCTGCTGATCGTCAGATTTCATCTTGTTCACACATTTCTGACAGTGTGTTTGTTATGTTTCGTTTCTATGCATGTAATATCGTCGAAGACTGCTTAACCGCGGTGTTTTGTGATATTTTGAAGTGTTTTAGGACGTTAAAAATTCCGTTCAACGCTAGAGTCTGACCGACTTTAGGGTCCGTGAACGCGTCGTTTGAACGGCACGTCAACGTGAGTGACGTAGAGGGACGTAAGGTATAGAAGACTACATTACCCATGAGCGCTTGGGTTGAGAACTACATGTTTTGTCTTTGCTGACGGTTACGCTGTAAGTGGTGACGAGGGGTGGGACAGCCCACTCCTCATCAGTTTTCACTTCAGTTACCTGCCCTGACAAAGCAGCTTTGTACCCCCATCTGCTGGTTACTTTAACAGACTTTTACGTCTTCTTACTGTAATTCTGTGCTCAGCTCAGCTTTCCTGTTTATTTTTAAATAGAGAACTGTTTGAGGTGTCGTACACACAGCATCTTTTAATTTGTTTTTAACAAATTTCCAGACATTATGGCAGGTACAGCAGACGCTGTCCCTGATACATCCACTGCTGAATTTGACACTGGGCAAAGTCAACGTATGGTTCCCATGGATTCTGTGTATAAAGCTTTGGTTTTGCTTATAGATCCCATCACAACCTATGGGGATGAACTAGGGAATCTGTCTGAAGCAGAAATGGAGAGAGAATTAAAACTTTTGGCTGACGGTGCTACGTCAGGTGAAAAAAAGCTGAAAAGCACAGAACGCCTGGCCAAATTGGCACTTTTAATGAAGGCCAAATTGGACCTTGAAGTGATCAGGGGCAATGATCTCTCACTGAAGCTTGATAATGAAGTTGTGGCATGCCAGGCTAATACAGACAGTTATTATGAGATTCAGAACGCAGCACGACAGGAGGTAGAGTCTTTAAAGCTGCTGTCAATGACAGGCTCACATGAGGACAGCATTCGTGCTAGAGAGGATGTTTATAACAAAGCTCTAGCAGACAATGCTGAAATGCAGCAACAATACAATGTGTTGAAAGCTGAGAATGATGATGTACTGAGGCAGTTGCAGTCATGCAAGGGGGAGAAGGATAATTTTGACCCGATGTGGCAAGCATCACAGGTGAGTGTGGAGATAAATCAACAGAAATTGACTGACTGTACACAAGAGATGGATGCAATCTCACAACGTGTGTCGGTGTTACAAGGTCAAAATGATGAACTAAGGGCCCAATTAACAGAATGTAAGTCTGAATTGGCCTCTACTACTGATAAACTCAGTAAGGAGAGAAGGACGTGTGTGGATCTCATGTCAAAACTGAGCCAAATACCGTCCGCCCCTCCACCTCCGCCATCTTCACCCACACCTGTTGGTCCGCCCTCATCCCCTCCCGTGCCTCAAAACCCACCGTCTCAACTACCACCATCTCCCAACACACCTGTTGGTCCGCCCTCATCCCCTCCTGTGCCTCAAAACCCACCACCCCCTCCACCTCCCTCAAACCCGTTCGCGCCTCAGCACCCACCCCCATTTGGTGGTACATACCCATGGGTGGGACCTGGGTACCCCTGGCCTGGTGTACCATATGCGCTGCCGGGTGGGTTTGACAGAAATTATCGGACGCCTCTGTCAATAGACCAACTACATAAGCTTTCTAAATACATTCAACGCTTCGAACCAGGGGCGTTGGGTTCTAATGAAACCAAGGCCTATCTGAAAAACCTGGAGTTGAAGCTGGATCGCTTCTCCAATGTTACGGTTGCCGATAGAATCACTCTTATCAATCTCACCTCCAGCAGGGAGGTGCAAGATCTTATTGAACATCAACCGGAGGCCACAAGAAATGACTACAAACGTCTCTGTGATGTTCTTATCTTGAAGTACACTCCTTGCGTGGGACTCGATGGTTTCCCAGCCGCGATGAAGGTCATGCAAGGTCGTAACGAACATCCACAGGTTTTCTACAAAAGGTTCTTCCAAGCTTATTTTGGTAACCGGAACGAGCCTGGGATGGAGGAGGAGAGACATTTTATATGTCTCTTCGTCGAAAACTTACATCCTGAGATAGGTACGTCGGTTGAAATCATGGCCAACGGCACCAAAAATTCCATCATGGAAGTGTTGGAGTACGCCATACGTGTTTTTGAAGCATACAACAAACGCAAGACTCCCTTAGAGGCATTTCCATGTGAAATGGGCTTGTTCCGATCGCTAGAGCTAGAGGGAATGTGAGCGTCTGCTCCTTCTTCTGGAGTCAGCGAGACGAAGCAAGACGCCCAACGAGGACCTCGGAACGGTGATGTTCGCCCTACTGGTGAGCCAAGGTGGTTCAGGTCGAGCCAGGAGGGTGGGCAACAGTATCTAAAGGGGGTGCACGTCCCAATTTTGTAAAGTATGGTCAACAAGTTGACTCACGTAACAAGGGCTCCCAGAGGGAACCCTCAAGCAAGGGTGCTGCTCCTCCTACACCTCGGTCGGAGGTACCTCGGAAAAAGTTGTCCGAGACGGGCAATAGGCCACGCAAGCCCCAGAAAAATGGTCCTAAACCTCTGAGTTCAGAGGAGACCGAGGTCATACGTCGGTTGTTAGGAAATTGGCAGGCTGCTAACAAAGACAACAAGCCTGATGCGTTGTATGGTACTGTCGTTGATAGTAACTTGGTGCATGCATATGACAGCAATGCCACAGCTGCTGACAGTCAACAAGACATTGGTCAGCAGGAAACTGACAATCAGAGCATAGACAGTCAAACCATTGACAGTCCAGCAAATGACAGTCAACATGATGTTGACTGTGACCCTGACATCATTGTTACAGAGCAAGTGAGCCCCTTACCAGAAATAAAGGGGGATACCTCGCTGACCAAAGACGATGACCCATCACAAACTGGTCTCTCAGACACATGTGTGACTGCACTGCCGGCTCAGGTAGTTCACCATGACACTGACAGTGGTAGACGTAAAAACCGTCGGAAAGGACCTACAAGCTCTAAAAGGTTCCTGTGCAACTTTGTTAGAAAGGGGCCCGCTAAGAAAGCTTACCTGTCAATCAGGTTAGAAGGGGTCCTCACACAAGAAGCCCTCCTGGACGGTGGTGCCGACATATCCATTATGTCACCCACACTGTTCGAGGAGCTGAGGACAGCCGCTAACAGTGTTGACAGAGAAATACCCCTCACAGAATGTGCTATAGAGTTGTGGGGACTCTCAGGGATGGGAACAACCCTGACAGCTATAGCCATGGTTCACATGCAGATTGGCAAGACAACAATTTACCATCCGGTACATGTGTCTGCGGTGGACTCCATCCCATTTCTGGTCGGCTAGGATTTTATCAATCGCTTTGAGGCGATTATAAATTATGGTGATCGGACGTTGTGGGCTACAGTGAGCAACCCACTGCCAATTGATATGCCTCCACTGGGTGATACAGACTGTGTAACAGCAGGTACCGCGGAAGGCATAAGGGAACCCCCAACCGAGAGCATAAGCCCGGTAAGTGTACCTTCAAATACAGGTAAGGCAGTAGTGACCCAACAAGTGAGTCTCCTCTGCGAGATGAAACATTCAGCACTCACTGGACATTACCTACCACAGGTAGTGAAAGCTGTGGAGATCCAAGGATCCCACACCAATGATGCTGTATTGTCCCCATGGTCAGAGAGGTCAGCGACCAGCCGAGCTTTCTATGAAACCTTGTTTCATAGGCATGAGGGTCTTTTACGGCTCAGTAAGTCTTTTCGCTTTACTTTAGATCCCGACAGTGAGAAGGTAATGACCGCAAGAATGGTTATGTACCTCACACTGATCTGGAACAAGAGGGAACTGGTCCACCCGTTCTTAGTGGTCACAAACTTAACACATGCAACCTATTTAGGCTCTAAAGTTTTGGTAAGATTGGGTGTCTCTGTGGACGTCAACAACGAGGTACTGTGGTCACTGGACACAGCCAGTAAAGATTCTCCTGTGTTGACTACAGAAAATCTTAAGGCTGGACAGGCCATCCCAGAGGTCTGCCAGGTTGCGATCAGTCATGACGCCGCAGTACCACCTCAGGATAAAAACCAAATGGTGACAATACACATTGTGAAAGGTCAGGTTATTGGCCGACAGCAGGCTTATTTTCAACCATCTCCTACATTTCTCAACTTAAGACTGTCCATAGAGGCCACATGCCCAGTGGACCTCCACGGCAAAACCACGTCTGTTGCTATGTGCAACACAAGCACAGAAGAGGTACTGCTCCCAAGAAACACGTAGCTTGGATGGTTGATCTCTA